>CAUYON010131120.1:0-41294 GCA_963573935.1 Arctocebus calabarensis | reverse complement strand
AGACAGCCCTCAGAATGGGAGAAGATATTTGCAGGTTATGCCTCCAACAAAGGTTTAATAACCAGAATCCACAGAGAACTCAAACGTATTAGCAAGAAAGGAACAAGTGATCCCATCTCAGGATGGGCAAAAGACATGAAGAAAGACTTCTCTAAAGAACACAGGCACACAGCCTACAGACACATGAAAAAATGCTCACCATCCTTAATCATCAGAGAAATGCAAATCAAAACTACTTTGAGATATCACCTAACTCCAGTAAGATTAGCCCACAAAATCCCAAAACCAGAGATGTTGGCCTGGATGTGGAGAAAAGGGAACACTTCTACACTGCTGGTGGGAATGTACACTGATACGTTCCTTTTGGAAGGATGCTTCGAGAATACTTAGAGATCTAAAAATTGACCTGCCATTTGATCCTGTAATTCCAATACTAGGTATATACCCAGAAGACCAAACATCACATTATAAAAAAGACATCTGTACCAGAATGTTTATTGCAGCCCAATTCATAATTGCTAAGTCATGGAAGAAACCTTAGTGCGCATCGATCCACGAATGGATTAATAAATTGTGGTACATGTATACCATGGACTATTATGCAGCCTTAAAGAAATATGGAGACTTTACCGCTTTCATGTTTACATGGATGGAGCTGGAACATATTCTTCTTAGCAAAGTATCTCAAGAATGGAAGAAAAAGTATCCAATGTACACAGCCCTACTATGAAGCTAATTTATTGCTGTCGTATGAAGGGTATAACCCAACTATAACACAAGAATATGGGGAAAGGGGCAAGGAAGGGGAGGGGAGGGGGAAGGATGGGGTGGAAGGAGGGCAATTGGTGGGGCCACACCTACGGTTCATCTTAGGAAGGGTACAGACGAACCTTACTAAATGCAGAATACAAATGTCTTCATATAATAACTGAGAAACTGCCAGGAAGGCTAGGTTAATCAGCGTGATGAAAATAGTTAAGATTATATATGAAACCAGCACATTGTACTCCTTGATTGCACTATTGTACACAGTTATGATTTAATAATAAAGACAATAACATTTTTAAAAAATGGAAGGAAAAGTATCCAATGTATACAGTCCTACTATGAAGCTAATTTATAGCTTTCATATGTAGGCTATAACCCAATTATAGCACAAGAATATGGGGAAAGGGGCAAAGGAGGGAAGGGGTGTGGGTGGAGAGAGGGTAAATGGTGGGATCACACTTGTGGTGCATCTTATAAGGGACAGGTGAAACCTACTAAATGCAGAACACAAATGTTTTCACATAATAAACGAGAAAATCTCATGAAGGTTATGTCGAACAGTTGGATGAAAATATTTCTGATTGTATATGAAGCCCACACACTGTACCCCATGATTGCACTAAGGTACACAGCTATGATTTAATAAACAAATAAATAATTAAAAATAAATAAATAAAACATAAAAAAATTTTCCTAAACATATTTCAAAAACAATAATGTCACTTTTCATTTTTCTGTTTTTCTGAATCAGAAAAGACTACAAAATATATAGGGATAGGGGAAAGGGAGGGGAGGGGTGGGGGGAGGATGGGTAGAGGGACGGCAATTAGTGGGAACACACCTACGGTGCATCTTAGCAGGGTACTGGCGAAACTTATTAAAGGTAGAGTATTAATGTCTTTATATAGTGATCAAGGAAATGCCATGAAGGATATGATCAAAATATTTCTGAATGTATATGAATCGTGCCCTGTGATTGCACCAATGTACATAATTATGATTCAATAAAATTATTAAAAAAAATAGACTACTTTCAGAATGGGAAAAAATAAAAAAAATATATATATATATATGAATTTTTATAAAGGATCAGTGTGATATGGAAGAAAATGTGTAGGACAGTGTGGAAGTGACTCTCGCCCTCCATTTCCTCCCATTCTTCCGTTATCAGCTTTGTGACAAAGAGCCAATTCCTTCAACTGCTGAGAGCACCAACTCAGTTAACTCTCTCTGAAAATTTACTTGGGGATAACAGGAAATAATAATGCACCATGGAAACTTCCAGCATGATGTGCAGTCCAGAGCTGGTACTTAGCAAAGGCTTGTTCTCTCCCCTTTCTACTCTGACCAAACAAGTGTGGGACATTCTTGGAAAAAGGAATACAGATATGTTACATAGGCAATTTTGAAAGGAAAGGATACAATTTAAAAAGATGTTAATTATACTACTGCTAGCAAAAGTCGATATTCTGCTTCTCTGTCTTTATTATGAAGTAAATGTGACTTTCTCAAAGTCATTTTACTTGTGATTAATATTTCTAATGTACAGAATAATAAATTTGGACAAAAACCTTACCAGCTCTGAGCCTCTATGATTCTCATATTTCCCTAGATGAAAACCAGAGGCAGAAATGTTTCTATTTAATCAGATATTAACTCATAATTAAGCAGATAAAATTGAATGTTAATTACATCTTGTTCTTTAAAAACCTATATTTTGGACATTCTGCAGGAGACAAATCACAAGAATGAGGTTTAGCATTTTAAATGCACACTTCATTTTGCATATTCCCAAATTAGAAATTGTTTTTACACAATAAAGCCCTCCTCAAAATGACTTCTAGAGGTTTAGGTTATCCTGAAATAATCACTCACATAGAATATCAAAAGCAGTGTGCTTATAAATGTAAGAAACAAACAAAAAAGAACTGGGAGGAGAACCTTTTAAAATTGTTTTTTTTAATGGATGTTCTCGTTTTAATTAAAAATCAAACATGTAATTTAGCTACATGAAGGGATGCTGATATCAGATAATTAACATTTCAGTAAATCTTGCTGGCAACTTAAATACCGATGTCTTTATTAAGAAATAAAGGGAAAACTTTTTTTTTTTTTTTGTAGAGACAAAATCTCACTTTATCGCCCTGGGTAGAGTGCCGTGGTGTCACACTGCTCACAGCAACCTCCAGCTCTTGGGCTCAAGCGATTCTCTTGCCTCAGCCTCCCGAGTAGCTGGGACTACAGGTGACTGCCACAGCGCCCGGCTATTTTTTTTGTTTTTTGCAGTTCGGCCAAGGCCAGGCTTGAACCCACCGCCTTCGGTATATGGGGCCGGCGCCCTACTCGCTGAGCCACAGGAGCCACCCGGGAAAACTTTTTAAAACCCACCAGGAAAAGTCTTTTTAAAGTATTTGAAGTATTTTAATTCTATCAAACTTTGTGTTGTACTTGTAATTTAGATGAGATAGAAATATTTCCAACATGGCATTTCAAGGTGTGTGCACCTGAAATTCAAAGATGCTAGCTATCCGGCAGGGATTATCTTTCAGTCTAGGGGTGTAATGTGCAATATGATACACATTAGTAACTTTGGCTTTTAAAATTTAAAATAATTAAAATTATGAATTTGTTTTATCAGTTACATGCACATATTTCAAGTATGCACATGGCCACATGTGTTTAGCAGTCACCCTACTGAATGTCATAGATCTAGACATAGAAGACAGATGTTTCGTCATTGCAGAATGCTCTTCCAAACTGAGCTGGTCTGGAGTCATTTTTTCCTTTTGCACAAACATTAAAATATCCTGAATGTTTCCATACTGGAATTGTCATTTTAATATGTTTCTTTTGGTCGAGTGCAGTGGCTCACACCTCTAATCCCAGCACTCGGGCCAAGGTGGATGGACTGCTTAAGCTCAGAAATTCAAGATTAGCCGGATCAAGACCCAGACCTGTCCCTAAAACACAGCCAGGAATTGTGGTCGGTGCCTATAGTTCTAGCTACTTGGGAGGCTAAGGCAAGAGAATTGCATGAGCCCAAGTTTAAGGTTGCTGTGAGCTATGATGCCACAGCATTCTGCCAAGGGCAACAAAGTGACACTGTCTTAAAAAAAAATACATATATATATATATATAGTATATATATATATATTTAAAATTACTACTGATAGTCATATCATTGCTATAATCTACTTTATTATAATTAAAGACAATAGATTATGAAACAATGAAATGCTTAAATTAAGGAAGACATATTAATGAGATTTAAAATACTACTTTTTTTAAAATTTCACCAACAATGAAATAGAACCTTAGCTAACATTTAATGACAAAATGCCTATAATAATGAGGTTATGACGTTCTTGTGTCTGAAGTATGTGTGATTTATTCTAGTGTTGTCCAATAGAAATGGAAAGCCAAGCATGACTGCCAGTCACGAACTTAATTAAAAATTTCAAGTAGGCTCACCCAACTCTGTGATCCTAGCACTCTGCAAGGCCAAGGCAAGTAGATAGCTTGAGCTCACAAGTTCAGGACCAGCCTGAGCAAGAGCGAGAACCTGTCTCTACTAAAAATAGAATAAGACTGAGGCAAGAGGATCACCTGAGCCCAAGAGTTGGTGGTTGCTGTGAGCTGTGATGTCACAGCACTCTACCCAGGGCGACAGCTTAAGACTCTGTCTCAAAAAAAAATAAAAAATCAAGTAACTACATTACAGAAAGTAATAATAAAGGGTAAAATTAATTCTAATAATAATCTATTATCTCAAAATTATCATTTCAACATGTAATCCAAATAGAATTAGTGAGATATTTTACTTTCTTTCCACTAAGTCTTCTAAATCTGGTGTGTATTCTAGACTTACGTATGTTTCATTTTGTACTAACATTTGAAGAGGCCAATGGATACCTGAGGCACATGAATATTAATAAAACAGATTAATACAATTTGAATAACCAGACATTCATTTATTTACATATTCCGCAATACTTATCGAGCACATATTAGGTGCTGAGCCCTGCAGCAGGTGAGTGACACACTAGTGAATGACATGTGTATCCTCTGAGAGAACTGGGGTGGGGAGAGATGTCACACACAAAACAGGAAATCATAATGCTGGCTACATAATAAGACTTCTACATCAAAAGACCTGTGCAGAGTCTCTAGGAAACAGAAATTAGCCTGGTATTTAAAATATTGATGAAGGCCTTGAGAAAGAAATATATAATTTACCATTTTATATACATAAATGATTTGATAAGAAAATGAAAAGTGAGGGCACAGGAATAAGAGAATAGAATGTTCTCAGAAGAAAAGGCATATTGAAAGGAGGTGTGCATAAAGGTGAGAGAGAAAGAGAGAGAGAGTGTGTGTGTGTGAAACCGAGTGAGACCCACAGTGGGAGTAAGAGATGGTTGAGGAACTGAAAGAAGTGTTCTACAAAATTGGAGTTTCCATTCTGTGAGTAGCAAATATTGGTACAAGTGAAATAATGCAGCTTCATACCTTTCCTGAAATTTCGATTGTCTCTTATGCTGAAAATAAGATCTGCCCATATATTTGTTGGTAAGAATTAAAAACAAAGGGCCAGTACCAGTTCAGAACCTCTTATCTAAAATGCTCCAAACCAAAAGTGTTTTTTTTATATTTATGGAGTTTTGGATACTTGCATATGTATAATGGAATATCTTAGGGATAGGATAAAAGCTTCAACATGAGATTCATTTATGTTTCATAGACGTGTTATATACAAAGCCTGAATGTAATTTTATACAATACTTTTAAGAATTGCGTGCATGAAACAAAGTTCGCATGCATCAAATAATCAGAAAGCAGAAGTGTTACTATCTAAGCCACCCTTTGGATAATCTGGTATCACCATGATTCCTGATTCTTATTTCTATGCTACCAATAAGGAAACATTTCTTAATCTTATTCACACATAAGTACTTAAGAGTAAAAAATATGGTATTCCATTCATAATGTGACAAACGACTTGTTCAAGGTAGCTGAACAGCACAGTGGCGTCACCAGAACACTGGCAAGAGCTGTTAAGTATCACCCACAACAGTGGCTGCCTCTTAGTCTCCACCTACGATGCTCTGCCTTAATTAAAAGGTTATTGCGTGTTGAATTTTTTGTTATGTAAAGAGAAACACCAGAGATAGTTGGGGAACCAGGAAGAGGGTTTTTTAGGGAAGAGAATGCATCATGCTGGATCACTTTTTAAAGTGTTTTCTCCAGAGGCGTCAGACTGTAGGATTAGGGATGCTAAACCTGTAGTATAAAATGAAAGAAGAGGACGTTGGCAAAACCACTGTTAACAGGGAAAGTATGAGAGGAACTACAAACTCCTTAAGCAACTGCCATTGGAGCTCATGCCTCGCTGTCAATGAGCTTTCATCAGTAATAAAATCATTCAAAATTACCAGTGTTCTTGGGACATAGAGGATGCTCTTTACCCTGGAAACAAATTTTCACAGTCAAATAATGAATGCTTGAGTGGAAGGGATTTTATTCTCATGGGGTGGTTGTCAATCTCACGCACAAGTCTCTTAATAATTACACACAAGATTTATTCTGAGCCCTCAACCCCCAGCAATAAATAAATAAATTGAAATTATTTTGTATTCTTTCAATTGTAAAGGAAAATCATCATTCCCCACTGACTGTGTCTTAGTAGCCTAGTTTGTGAAGTTCTTTCCTGGTATTGGACAGAGAATGTTGGATCAAAGCAAAGCTACCTTAATTGTAACTAAGAGGTACAGGATAAATGCAACATTGCCAGGCTTTCCATTCTCATTAATTATAAAGTTAAATTTTTAAAGTTTATGAGTAAGAGTAATTGGGTGAAGAAAGTAGAAATTGAAATAAAATAGAACTTAATATTGACTTAAATATATCCAAAGATCAAGTTTTAAAATTCCTCATTAATAATAAATCATATATTTTAATCTTTCTATAGTACTCCTTATAACATTATTGACACATCGAATAATTGCAGTTTTGTATGCTAATTAACTAGAAAAACACAGGTTTATTTCTGTCTAATTTAGTGTATTGAATATTATTTATGGTAGCAATTATACTTGTATAAATTATTGTTTCTGAGACAGGATATCAATAGTTTCCCCCCCAAGTAAACATCCTCAGTTTCTCTTACACTAAGTTTTGCTTCATTCTGTCAAGTCAGTTGACATGGGGACAGAAGGTTTTGAGAAGCCAATAAAAGTAACAGAACAGTAAGAAAAAAATATAAATTTGTCCTGGAATTTATTTTTAAAAGCTTTCCACCAAAGTCAAATTTAGAAAGCATCTGGAACCTGTCATTTTTGTGATTATAAATCTGCACAAGGGGACACATATACGTGTCAGAAACAGAAATAGTTCTGTGTTCACGATCTGGCTGTCATCAGATAACTTTGGAGAGGATAGAGAAAGAGGTATGGGGTTTGAGAATTAGGAGAGAAATCCACTGATTTATTCTGTGGATGCCCCTAATCCTCCTTTATAGGTTTAGATTTAACAGCTATCCTTATCAGCTCTTCCTCATTCTAAGCTCATCCCATTCCTAACCAATGTCTGGGAGAAAAAGTTGACGCTATAGGCTATCCATAGGCTTACTGAAATGGGATGTAGGAAAGTTTTCTCACTGATTTCAATAATATATTTAAATATTAATACTGTTATTTTAGATAATACTTATGTATACAATGTATAACTGCATATTTTAATTATGCATATATGTGAGTTATAGATAGATGGATATATATGATAGAGAAAGAGAGAAGTTGGTTAACCATTGAAAGTTTACCTTATTTTGGAAATTTTTCCTGAAAATTTTTACTTAATTAGATAGATTAAATTTAGGGAAGACTTCAAAAGAAATTGAGCTTGTGTATGTCTTTTATTGACATATAGTTTTGGTATTTATTTTAGACTTCAACTTCTTAGATCATGTTCTGAAAATATATCTCCAAAGGATTTTACATAGCAATATTCTTTACTCAAACTTTCCCCAGTTTGTCTCTGGGACTGAACATATGACTATGGTAAGTGAAAAGATATTTTGGCCAAATTAGTTGTATATCAGAAATGATATTATGTAGTTACCATTTCTTGGGTAATGAAAACTTACAGAGCAATAAAAGAAATGCTGGATAATTGTTGTTCACACTTTAAGATGCTCTTCCTGAACCAGTTGAATTTGATTCCAGAAATATATGGGCATTTTTTTCATGTATCTGTAGACCATGTGCCTGTCTTCTTCAGGGAAGCTTCTGTTTAGATCTCTTGCTCATAGTGCAATGGGATCACTTGTTCTTTCCTTATTAATAAGTTTGAATTCTTTGTGGATTCTGGTTATCAGACCTTTGTCAGAAACGTAACCTGCAAATATCCTTTCCCTTTCTGAGGGCTATCTGCTTGTTTTACTTACTGTGTTCTTGGCAGTGCAGAAGCTTTTGAGTTTGATCAGATCCCATTAATGTATTTTTGGTATTGCTTCAATTGTCCAGGGGTCCTCCTCATAAAGTATTCTTCCAAGCTAATTTCTATGTGTATATGACTTAATAAAAGGGAAAAGAAAAGAAATATATGTAAGTATATATTTATACTTATACTAAAGGGAGTAGAATAAAAGGGAAAAGAAAAGAAATATATGTATATATAAGTATATATTTCTACTTATACTAAACTTTAAGAAAAATATCTTTAAATGCAGTATTTAGCTTTAAGTATAAATATCAGATGAGAGGAAAGAGTTATTGCATCAATGCCACTTCCATTTAATGAAAAAGAATGAGTTCGTGTATAATAGTAGAAACAATGTTCCGGAAATGTACCATTCTCACTAGTCTCTCCGTCTTCAGCTTCCTAGAATTTAATTTTTTGATATTGCCACACGTATGCGGGCAGGAAGGTTTCTCTCTATCATAAGTAAATAAGGAATTTCACAAATATAAATACAACAAATTAAGAACCTGCAATTTATAAATAAGTAATATAATGCTTAAGTTTATTTTGACCTCAAAGTGTCAGCAATTTCTCTTTTAGACTCAACAGACTGGTGCTTACCGTAGATAGATCAAAATTATCCTCTCACTTGCACAGAATATAGAGAAAGATTATAAAAAGAATAAAAGAGTGATGACAACAAAGGTCTCTACATTTAGCAGTTTAATCTTGACTTTGATCCTTGCTACAGATTTCCTCCTCTCTCTGACCACAGTCTTGGGATCCTTTCGTAACATTTGCTTATTCTCTGACTGTGACATGTCTCCAGCTCCTAATCCCAAACCTTCACTTGTCACTCCCTGCTACCGCTTTAGGAATCTCATCTAACCTTGGGATTTAAAAATAATGTCTCTAAGTTGATTGTTCACAACTTTCCAGTCTTGGTTTAAGAACACCTTATATTCTGTCCCCACTCCTTTTGTGATGTATAAAAGCTTGAGATCTAATAGAATATAAGAAAATGACCACAAGTTTCTGAAAAGTTGTCTCCAATTCCTGGTAAGGGTAGTAGTCTCACCGTTTATAGATATGCTTACCAAACACTTGTCAATTGTTCTCTTTGTAACATTTTGTGGGGAATGCCTTTCTGCTTATAGACAGAATTATGTCCCCTCAAACTCATATGTCGAAGGAATAACCTTCAATGAAAATAGTGTCTTCAGGAGGTAATTAAGGTTAAATGACTTTTTAATTTAATTTTTTTATTTGTAATATTTTAGAGACATAATAGTGGTGTATGTTTGTAGCGCATATGTGATATTTGAATACAGGGATGTGTAATGTATAAGAAATCAAGGCAATTGAAGTATCCATTGCCCTCAAGCATTTATCATTTCTTTGTGTTAGTATTCCAAATTCACTCTTTTAGTTATTTGAAAGTATGCCATGAATTTTGATAACTACAGTCACTGTTTTGTTAGAAAATAGTGTTCATATTTTCTTGCCCAGTGACTAGCCTCACTTTATTCCCCTCTCCCTGCTTGGTTTCCTAATCTGTGGTAACCATCCTTCTACTCTTTATCAACATAAGAACAATTGCTTTTAGTATTTAGCTCCCAATAGGAGTGAGCATATACAAAGTTTGTGTTTCTGTGCCTAGTTTATTTCACTTAAGATAATTTTTTCCAGGTCCATCTATGTTCTTGCAAATGGCAAGATTTCATTCTTTTTATGGTTATATAATGTTCCGTAGTATATATGTACCAAATTTCTTTATCCTTTTGTCTATTTATAGACACTTACATTGATTTAAAATCTTAGCTAGTGTGAATAGTGCTGCATTAAGTATGAGGGTGTAGGTATCTTCAATTTACTGAATTCCCCTCCTTTTGATATACACCCAGCAGTGGGTGTACATGATAGTTCCATTTTTATTTCTTTGAGGAACTTCCATATTCTTCTCCATTGAAGCTGCACAAATTGACGTTCCCACAGGTTATGAACTCTCATTCTCAACATCATCTCCAGAATTCATTTTTGCTTCTTTTTGATAATATCATTTTAACTGAGGTGGGATGATATCTCATTGTAGTTTTTTTTGTCACATCTCTGATGACTAATAGTGTGCATTTTTTCTTATACTTCTTTTCAAAGTAAATGTCTATTCTTTTGCCAAGGTTTAAATTTGATCATTTGATATGTGTGTGTGTGTATATATATATATATATATATATATTTTGCAGTTTTTTGGCCAGGGCTAGGTTTGAAACCACCACCTCCAGCAGATGGGGCCCCCACCCTACTCCTTTGAGCCACAGGTGCCGCCCTTGATTATTTGATTTGTTCCTATCAGATTGATGGAGCTCTTTATATATTTTAGCTATCAATCCCTTGTTAGGTTGGTAATTTGCAAATTGTTTCCTTTGCTATGAAATAGCTTTTAAGCTTGATATAATCCCAATTGTCTAATTCTATTTTGTTTGCCTGTGCTTTGGGGAGGATATAATTCAGGAAATCATTGCCCACATAGATGTTTTGAACTATTTCTTTCTTTCTTTATTTTTATTTATTTCCTCCCATTTATTTACTGGAAACAGAGTCTTACACTGTCACCCTTGGTAGAGTGATATGATGTCCTAGCTCACAGCAACTGCAGTCTCTTGGACTCAAGAGATCCTCTTGCCTCAGCCTTCCAAGTAGCGGGGGCTACATGTACCTGCCACAATATCAGGCTAGTTTTTTCTGTTTTTAGTAGAGACAAAAATGTCACTCCTGCTCAGGCTGGTCTCGAACTCACAGGCTCAAGGAATTCACTTGCCTTGGGGCCTCCTGGATTGCTAGGATTTCAGGTGTGAGCCATCCCTCAGGTCCAATGTTTTCTTTTAGTAGTTTCGTAGCTTCAGGTTTTAAACTAGTCTTTAATCCATTTTGATTTGATTTTTGTATACGGTGAGAAATAAAGGTCTAGTTTCATTCTTCGGCATTTGAATATCTAGTTTTCTCAGCACCATTTATTAAAGTGACCATTCTTATGTCAATGTATTTTTTGACACCCTTGTGGAAGGTCACCGCGTGGGTGTCAATTTCTTTCTGTGTTCTCTGTTCTATTCAATTGGTCTATATTTATTTATGTGTTTTGGTTACTATAGCTCTGTAGTATAATTTGAATTCAGGTAGTGTAAGTCCTTCTGTTTTGTTCATTTTGCTCAGGATGATTTTGACTATTCTGAGACTTTTGTGGTTCCATATAACTATAGGATTTTTTAAAATTATTTCTGTGAAGAATGTCATTTGTATTTTTATGGAGATTGAATTGAATCTATAGATTGCTTTGGGTAGGGTAGACATTTTAACAATATTTATTTTTCCAACCCACAAGCATGAAATAGGTTTCCTTTTTTGTGTGTTTTCTTAATTTTCTTTCATGAATATTTTATAGTTTTTTATTGTAGAGATTTTTCACTTCTTGGGTTAAGTTTATTCCTAGGAAACTCATTTTATTTGTAGCTATTATAAACAAGACATTTTTTGGTTTCTTATTAAGATTATTTGCTATGAACATATAGAAATGCTCTTGACCTTCGTATGGTCAGTTTGTGTCCTACAACCTCACTGAATTTGTTTATCAGTTCCAATGGTTTTGTGTGTGTGTTTGTGTGGTGTCTTTAGGTTTCTCTATTATTTGCAAAAGATAACTTGACTTGTTCCTTTCCAATTTGGATGTCATCTATCTCTTTCTCTTGTCTGATTGTTCTAACTGGAACTTCCAGTACTGTGTTGAGTAACAACGGTGAAAGTAGGCATCCTTTTTTTTTTTTTTTTTTTTTTTGTTCCAGGTCTTAGAGGAAAGTCTTTCAGTTTTTCTATGTACATCTGTAATAGCTGGTTTATATAGTACTCAGATATGTTTCCTCTTCTCCAAGTTTTAAAAGAGTTTTTATAATGAAGAATGTTGAATTTTAACAAATGCTTATTCAGCATCAATTGAAATGATCCTATGATATTTGTTCACTGTTCTGTTGATATGATGTATCACCTTGATTGTTTTGCATATATTGAACCACCTATGCGTCCCTGGGGAAAAAAATCACTTGAAGATAATAAATAATACGTTAATGTTGTTGAATTCTGTTTGCTAATCTTTTGTTGTGGATTTTTGTATCTATGTTCATTAGAGATATAGGCCGTTAGTTTTCTTTTTAGTTGTGTCTTTGTCTGGTTTCAGTATAAAGGAGATATAGGAATCAGAGAATGAGTTTGGGAGTACTCCCTTCTCCTTGATATTTCAGAATAGTTTAATCAGGATGGATATTTACTAGAATTCCACAGTGAAGTCATCATGTCCTTTTTTATAATGGGAGTTTTTTTATTACTTTCAGTCTTGTTACTTGATAAATTTGCTTGTTCAAGGTTTGGGCTTCTTCCTGGTCCAATCTTGATAGTTTGTGTGTGCCTATGATTTTATTCATTTTTTCTAAACTCATGCTAGTCTCCAATGATGCCTTGATTTTCTGCAGTATTGGTTGTAATTCTCATTTTAATCTCTCGTTTTATTTATTTGTATCATCTCCATTTTTTTTCTTTTTTTCCCATTTTTTTTCTTAATTTGGCTAAACTTTTGTCACTTTTGGTCATCTTCAAAAAACAAATATCTCATCTTTGATCTTTTAGTTTCAATTTCATTTATTTCTGCTCTTGTATTCATTATTTATCTTATTCTACTAATTGTATGTTTTGTTCTTATTTTTTGAGTTTTTTCATGATGCATGATTAGATTGTTACTTTTAAGGTTTTTACTGTTTTTGGAGTAGGCATTTATTACTGTAAACTTTCCTCTTAGTACTGTTTATCTGTATCCTTGAAGTTTTGATATGTTGTGTTTTCATTTTCATTTGTTTTGAGAAATATTTTAAATTATTTTCTTAATCTCTTCATTGACTTACAGGTCATTTAGGAGACCTGATTTTGTGTATAGTTTTCAATATTCCTCTTGTTATTGATCTTTAGTTTCATTCCTTCTGAGAAATACTTGATATGATTTCAGTATTTTTCGATTTGATAAGGCTTATTTTGTGGTCTAGTATATGGTCTATCCTTCAGAATGATCCATGAGCTGAGAAGAACATGTATTCTGCAGCTGTTGGATGAACCATTTCTAAATATATGTTAGGTTCATTTGGTATACAGTGCAAATAAGTCAAGTGGTCTGTTTTGAGTTTCTACCTGAATAATCTGCCCAGTGCTGAAAGTAGAGTGTTGAGTTCACCAGTAATTATTGTTTAGGGTCTACCTCTCTTTTTATCTGCGATAACATTTGCATTATACTTTTGGGTGTGTTAGTATTGTGTGCCTGAACAGAATTGTTATATCTTCTTGATGAATTGATACCTTTATTATATATAATATTTTGGGGGGATCTCTTTCTACAGTTTTTGTCTTGAAATCTGTTTTATCTGATAGAGGTATAGCTACCTCTGTTCTTTTTTGGTTTCTATCTCCATGGAGTATCTTTCTCCATTCCTGTATTTTTAGACTATGTGTGTCTTTATAGATGAGTTTCTTGTATACAAATATAGTTGGGTCTTTTTTTTTTTTTTAATCAATTCAGCCATTCTCGGTCTTTTGATTGGTGAATTTAGTCCATTCACATTCAATGTTCTTCTTGATCAGTAAGGACTTTTACTGACATGTTATTATTTGATTTCTGGTTGTTTAGTGGTTCTCTCTTTCTTTCTTACTTTCTTCCTGTCTTTTGTATACAAAATTATTGTCTTTGGTAGAGCATTTCAGTTTCCTGCTTTTTATTTTTTGTGTATCTGTTTCAGGATTTTTCATTGCAGGTTACAATGCAGATAGCATTTTATAACCAATTAATATAAACATACAATAACACTTCTTACAAAGAACAAATAAGCAAAGACAAATTTCAAAGAACTAGACTCCCACTCCCTGAAATGTTTGTTTTTGGGGTTTCTGTTATATCTCTTTATGCTGTCAATCATTTTTATTTTATATGGATATAAGGGTACAAATGTTTAGGTTACATTGTTTTCATATAAAACAATGGTAAAGTTTGAGTTATGGTAAATCTTTTTTTATTGTTTTTATTATTAAATCATAGGTGTGCAATCAAGGGGTACAATGTGCTGGTTTCATATACAATTTGAACTCTTTTCATCAAACTGATTAAAATGCCCTTCATGACATTTTCTTAGTTATTATATGAAGACATTTGTATTCTGCATTTAGTTAGGTTTGCCTGTACCTTTCTAAGATGCACCATAGGTGTGGTATAGTAAATCTTTTAAAAAGTTTTGTCGTAGTTATTATTTTTGATATATTTGTCTTTAAGCCTTTTAATAATTTTTTAAGTCTTCCTATTTAAGACACAAGTGATTAATACATTACATTTACAACAATAAAGTATTATGCAACAGTTAATTATTACTGGGGAGTTTTATGTTTTCAAATGATTTCTTTTTATTCTTCATGTACTTTCCTTCCAAATCAAAGAGTTCTACTTAGGATTTCTTTGAAGCCATTAATGAAATCTCTCAACTTCTGTTTGTTTGTCTCAGAAAGTCTTTATTTCTTCTTCAGGTTTTCAGCATGTTTAATTCCAGTGTTAAGCCTGACCCCCTGCGTTAGCACTTTGAATATGTCATGCCACACTCTCCTGGCCTTTAAGGTTTCCACTGAGAATTATTCTGCCAGATGTATTAGAGCTCCTCTCTATGTTATTTGTTTGTTTTTTCTTGCCTCCCTTAAGATATTTTGTGCATAAACTTTGGGACCTGAATTATTAAATTAATTTAAGAAGTCCCTTGTTTGAGTTAAATCTGCTTGGTATTCTATGACCTTCTTATAGCTAAAAATTGGTATCTGTCTCTAGGCTTAGGAAGTTCTCTGTTATTCTTTCTTTGAATAAAGTTTCTTCCCCAATCTCTCTCTTTCCACCTTCTCTTAAAAGCCCATTAGCTATTATATTTGCCCTTTGGAGAATATTTTCTAGATCTTGTGTTTTTCATTTTCTATTTTATCTCTTCTATTTGTGTATTTTGATTATCTTCTATTTAAACTTAACTCTTCTTTTTTCTGCTTGGTTAATTTTGCTACTGAGAAATGCTGATGCAATTTTCACTTTTTAATTGAATTATTCAACTCCAGAATTTCTAATTGATATTCTTTTTGTATTATTTTAGTCTCTTTGTTAAATTTATTTGATAGTCTTTTGAATTCCTTCTCTATATTGTCTTGAATTTCATTGAGCTATTTCAGGACAGCTGTTTTTGAATTCATTATCTGAAAGTTCACATATCTCCATCACTGTGGAGCTGGTCACTGGTGTCTTATTTAGTTCATTTAGTGAGTTCATATTTTTCTGCATATTTTGTGATATTAGAATGTTCTTGGATGTCTGGGGATTGACGAGGTAGGTATTTGTTCTATTGTTCATAGTCTGGGCTTCTTTGAATGAGTCTTTCTTGACAAGGCTTTCCAAATGTTCAAAGGGAAATGATTGTTGCTGTCTAAGGCTATTATTGCAGCACCTGTATCAGCATTGTGGTTTCCCCAAGCACAGCAACACTGTGACTCTTGCAGACTCCCCATGATACTGCCTATGTTAACTTGGGTAAGATATGAGAGAATTCCCGGTATTACCAGGACAAGTCTCTCACTGTCTTCCCTTCCTCTCTGTGCTGGGCTGCTGGAGTTGGGGGAGGAATGATATGGGCATTCATTTGCGTCTACCATAGCTGGGACTGCACAAGTCACACCTGAGCCCAGCCCATTCTCCAAACCAGTATGACTTTTGCCTGGCTACCTCTATGTCTATTCCAAGCCCAAGGGCCCTTTCGTCAGCTGGTATTGAAACCTGCCAGGATTAGATTCTTTCCATCCAGGTAGTGGATTCCTTTCTGCCCCAGGGAGGGTCCAGTGTGCTGTCCATGAAATTAGTCCTCAAATTAGGTACTTTCCAAAGTCTGCTTAGTGTATTGTCTTACTCTGGCTGACCTCAATGCAACCCAATTTGCAATGCAGTAGTCCTTTGACATTTTCTGATTTCCTTCCATAAGTAGAAAACTCCCCGGAGCTGTACTGCCTGTAGTTGGCTATTGGCTTGGCCACTAAACCTGACATATCACTGGGTCATATGGATTCTAATTCAACTACCTCCAATCCAGCAGAACCCTAGAACTAGCCCATGCTACAGTTTCAGAGACCTGGCTGCTATATAATTTATTCCAGCCCCCAGGCTACTTTTTGTCAGCTATTGGTAAGGCTAGTTGAAATCTCAGGTTTCTCCTAAGCAGGAGGGAATATTTTCCTCTAGCCAGGCTGCTCTCTCCATGGTCAGAATTCTGCCTTATGCTGTGTTTTCCTGCAACAAGGCAGCCCTGAGGTCCAATGCAAAGTCCTATAATCACTTCAGTCTCCCTCTACCAGGTGTTGGCAAAGTGTTGGGTGGGGGCAAGCATGGTGCATCAGCTTTTCTACTCTCTTCAGTGTCCCTTTACTAGATATAATATTTAAACAAGGCACTATGATTGATCACCTAGTTTTTGATTCTTTGGCCATCTTTCTCTGCCCAGCCAAGTTAAATAAATGTATAAGGGTAAGATCCTAATCCAATAGGACTTTGCTGCTATGGTGAAAAGGAAGACAGAGTCCCATGGCTTTTCTCCCCCTGCTCCCCTTCACTTGAGGATACAGTGAGAAGGTAGCAAGCTCCAAGCCAGGAATAAAGTTCTCAACAGAAGCCAAACAGGCCTAAATCTTGATCCTGGGCATTTGAGCCTCCAGACTATGAGAAATAACTTTCTGTTGTTTAACCCACATAGAGTCCTTAGTAACTTGCTGTGCCACCTAAGGCAACTAATATACTTTCTTTGTCAGTCTGTTTCTAGCTCTGAATTCAGATCTTGCTCTAATTGCTGCCAAATGTCTGTTTAAGTGATCACTTTTTTCTTTCAGAATTTTTTCATTGTTTTGTTTTATTTATTTCCAAAGATCACAACTTTTACCTGACGCAGCATGCACTTGTATTTACTGTAACTTCCCTAAATAGTTTGTCTTTCCCTGAGAATCTGGTTCCAAATTTTAGCAAGTAAGTGCAGATTGAAATTCATGCAATTTTCCTCTATTAAGTAGCAAAGAATGTTTAATGACATATTCCAGTGTGATACAGGGGAATTTCTTATGTTCTGCTGGTGCTAATATGAACTGGAGTAGACCTTTCTCAAGGAGCCCAAGTCTGACTGTATGTGCCCAAAGCCTTAAAGTCACTTTTATCTTTTGATACCATAACTTCTCAGAATCTCTCCTCAGTCAATGATCAGAGAAACCAAGAGAATTTTCTAGGCAAGAATGTTTGTTAAATCAAAAATAATAAATCAAACTGCATGTCCATCTGTATAGAAAAGCCAATAGATTTATGGTAATCCATATGTTGGAATACTGTAGAACTATTAAAGAAGATGTTTGCCAAAGGTGTTTAATGATCTGGGGAAATTTTGATGATATAATAAAGCAAAAGTACATACAATGATTCCATAATTATTCGACAACTACAAGGTGTATCAAAGGTCACCCATGAAGTCACCATACATAGGGAAAATGGGAAATTGGAATTAAAGGTATTTTATTTATAAAATATTAATTATAAAAATCTAACAAAATTTTAAGGAAATATTCCCTATATATTGGCCACTGTTTTTAACATTTCATAATGAATATTTTGTGATAATCTGTGTGTTTGTGTGACATGTAAAAATAACAAAAAAATTAATAGCTGTGATTTTAATTTTCTCTTTAAGCTTTTACTTCTTTTCCAATTTATTACAACCAAAATGTCACTCATATATTTGGGAAACAATCAGTATTATGTCTTTAAATTTTTTTTTACAGTACTTTTAATCTATTCACTATGCCTAACATTGCTTGGTTTCTGACTTATTGTATACATGACTTTGCTTACATTACTTACCTTTCATGGGAAATAAAATAACTTCTTAAATCCAAACTATACTTCTCTTATTATCTGATTTTTAGATATAAGCAATGCTCTCAGCAAAAATTTTATAATCTCAAAAATTATGATTCCTTTATGACCAATTTTAGACAGGTACTTTATTTTGGTACCAAGCATTGTTCACATACATTAAAGAGAGAATGAAAAGATTGTTCCTGCTGTGTATGAGATTGTTAGCACAAAGAATTGTTTCTTAGTCTGATCCGAAGATTTAAAGATAATGTGTTCTTTGGTCTGTACTCCTCTAGAGTTCACCCATTGGCAAGAACTTAGAAGGTACTCAATAAATGTTTAATTGAATGGACCATTTGAAAGCTTCAAGACCAGACTGTAAAGTTACACTATGTAGTGAACACCTATGGGTATAGCCCTGCTATCTTTATATCCTCATTTTAGTTGCATTGAATTTATTGTAAGACAAGTATTCTGAATTCTTCATAAGTGTTTCAAAAGTAATTGTGTAATATTGATTAGAGACTTATTGCTTATTCAAGAACTATATTTGCATTTCCAATTGTTGTTTAGTTGTGTTTATTCCCAAGAGTACAGCCAATCTGTTTTGAATTTTGTAATAATAAGAAACTATGAACCTGTGTTATTATAGGTCGGAAGATATGTTTGCCATTTAAAGTGCTAACTGTAAAGATATATATGAGATATGATACATTTTACAATGTTAGACTATTATTTTAAATTTTTGAGGGTAATACAGTTGAGTTGGCTGAGTCACATAAGAATCATAGCAATCTTGTCAAAAGTCCCCTGAATGAATTAAATAAAATGTGAAATCCAATAATATTATGAGGTTGTATTTTATTTCCCTTTAAAAAATAGGTGGTCATTACAAACACATACTATTTATAAATTTAATTGATTTAGAGCTACTTTGCCTTTTATGAGGACTACTGAGCATGTTTTCTTATCCATTGAAATTTTAAAACTCTGTCCTGACTAAATCCCACTTTAGTTCCTTCATTTAAACAATTTTTAAAGCAACCGATTTTAACATTTTCTTAAATACAAGGCTGTGGGACTGCCTTGATGAGTGATAATTCTTGCTGGGTATGAAATTTCATGTTTGGTTTTCGAGCCTTCTAGCAATAGCACTGAGCAATCACATCATAGATTATTTCACATCTCTCGCTAAAGTGCCTGCTGTGCTTTGCAGAAATCTCAGTAAGAAAATATACATACTTACACTTATAGTACCACCTTCACGGTCAGCCTCAGGGTAAGGAGATACTAAAGTCCAAGTCTAGTTTTTATAGCTTGTATTTGTTGAATGTGTTCCTGATGGAGATATGAAAAAATAAAATATGAGCCATATTGTTTCATTACATGTCTAATACATTCAAACTTTTAAATTAAAAACAAATTGTGAGTTCTGCCATGTGACATTGCACCTTTTTTAAGAGGTAGTAAGAGACTGCAATAATTTAGTCCTGCATATTGAATCTGTTTTGTTGCTAAGTTGATTCAGAGGTATACGAAGGAACCAATGGAATTTCTTCCCTGTCTATTTAACATTATTCCAGGAAACATTTTATACTAACAATCTTATATAAAATGAGAGCAAGCTTTTCCTATTCTCTAAACATTAGTTTAAGATAAATAATGTATTCTCTAGTCTGTTTTTAGGCCCTGGCAACATTGTGATGTCTCAACTACAATAAAAATCAATCAACTTTTCCAAATAAACTTAATCTTATGGAACTTTACTCATCCAGGAACATAGAATAGCTACACTTGAGATTCTTCTAAAAGAGTACATTTCTGCATTTCTTATGACAATGTTCCTGAAGGACATTCAGCTCACTTGTTGCTCAAAAAAATGCTAAAAGGAAGAATGCTGAATGTACTTGAAGCCACTGTTCTACAATGCCATCAGCCTGTGGTTAGTTATTTTAAAATGAGAAACTAGTCAGGTTTCTTGCACCTGAAATCCTAGTACTCTGGGTGGGTGGATTGTCTGAGCTAAGGAGTTTAAGACCAGCCTGTGAAAGAGCCCCCAACCCTACTAAAAATAAAACAAACAAACTTGTCCGGTGTCATGGCAGGTGCCTGTAGTTCTAGCTATTCAGGGGGCTGAGGCAAGAGGATCTGTTGAGCCCATGAGTTTGAGGTTGCTGTGAGCTATGAGGCCATGGCACTGTACCCAAGGTGACAGAGTGAAACACTGTCTCAAAAAAATTGCCATTTAAAGTGATAATTGTAAAGATATGCATGAGATATAAAACATTTTTCATTATTAGACTATTATTTTACAATGAATTTAAAAAATTATTTTAAATAATAGTCAAAATAAATTTAAAAAGAAAAAGAAAACAGAAAGAAAGAATCTTGATTGTGTGTTAGAATGTTGAGGAAAATTCTCACTTTATGGCACATGGGCTTCTTTATGAAAATTTTGTGAAGAGGATTTTGTCTTTTCTTCTTTTTCCTTGTCTTCGGGTCAGTTTTTCTGAGCGACTGCTTCGCTTTTATTTTATTGACCTTGAATCATCATAATCATCTCTTAGAACCACAAAAATAGCCCAACCATTCTAATTGTGTTGCCATCATTCAGATTCAATTTTATATTTCACCCTTGTTTTCCCCTAGAATGTATATTTTCATTTTTTAAAAATTATAAATATATAGTTATCTTTGGGGAACTGATTCAGATACTTTGATCATTTTTGTAATGAGATGGTGTATATGCATACTTAGTACAGAAAAAAAACAAAAAATCTTTAGGATCTTTTTTTCTGGGCCACAAAGCCAATCCTTAATTCTATTTCTGGTATCAGAGATTCTATTCTGTTGAAAATTAGCTCTTTCACTTGTAAGTATCCTAAGGAGATTCCGGTGTTTTCCTGATGTTTATAGTATTCCTAACCATTCCTTTAGAGCACAGAGGGCTCCAGGCAGTAAGACTTCATAAAGAATTCTGAGATAAACTTAATCTCCTTACCCTGCTGACAGCATCTCCCATTGTCTTTCTTCAGTATATATGTAATAGATACAATCCATTCATTTTATGAGGTAACCAAGAGGATTATTCATTCATTTTCCACCTTCTTGGGTCATTGATTCACAGCTTCTCTCAGTGTGCAATAACACACTGGTCTGATTTTATACTATTTTCAACTGCTTTCTCAAAAATATCATTTGAGTTTTAGTAGTCCTGAATACTCTTGAGCATTTTAAATTTAGCTCCTAAGTTTAATGTTGTCTGAAGGAGTCTGACCTTTTTCTTCATTTTATTCTTTATTTGATTCTAAGTATGATACCTTGCTCTTCCTGGCATATCTCTCCCCTGGCCTAACTGGCATATTTTCCCACTAGCTACAATCATGTTTCAGGGATAGAACTAAATTTTTTTTTTCAAGCCACATTACGCCACAATCCAATCACACTGTTGAAACTAGTGTTCTTGTTTTTCTGTTGCTTTTTTCAAAAGCTTTTAGCAAATCATTTTTGGTACTACAACCCTATCAATTCCATCATGCTTTCTGCACGAATATGTTTAAAGATGTAATATTTGAGTCCGGAGACAAGTCTGAAAAATAACAGCCAAGTTTAATAAGAGATCATTTCAGCTGTGGGGCAAATAGAAATTTCTTTGTTCACAGTAAAGTGTTTTATTATTTCCTGCATGTGAATTCTAATAAAACATTCCAGTAGTCCTTTACTAGATAAACACTATACAGATATAATAAATCAAAAGGTTTTCGAATTTGTAACCTTCCTATACCTTTCTCACTTGTTCAGTTTCTGTACAAAAACAATTTCACTGAAAACAACTGATTATAAGTAACTTACCTGCATTAATGCAATTACAATGGCAGAGCTCTGTTACATTTTAGATTTAAGAGTAGTGAAATTTCATAAAATTTCATATCTATAAGAATAGCACATCAAAACTCTTGATCACTGGAAGAATAAAAGTTAGAGGAGATAAAGTCCTAAAGTCACTATTACTATATTTTTCTATTAAAGTATTTAATAATATATTGATTTTAAAGACTTTCAGAGCTAGAACAAAATAAAATTTCATAGAAATAGGACAGTTCATATTTATAAGTCAAATACTATTTCCCTTTATACCAACTTAATTTTAAGAGAAAGGGCATGTCGCAACTCCTAAGGCCCCAGTTTCAGTGGCCGCCAGAAGGAACCAGGTGTGACACAGATTGAAGTACAAGCTTGAGGGAGGCAGGCTAACCTTAAGTGCAGGGTAGCCCAGAGCCCCCTTCGCAACAGCTATCAAGGTTATACACAACAGGTGCGGAGCGTTAAGGTAATGACATACACAACAGTTGTGGAGAGTTAGGTAATGACATACGAGGGCTGCATGCATAAGCATTGCCACGTGTTCTTTCCCCCACAACCTTCATGAAGAACTACTAAGCATCACTGTTTAACACATGCTTACTAGTGAGTGACCGACCTTAGACCTTATCTCATTCCAGAACACTGAGTTACTTGGGGGATTGCCACCAAGTCAGGAAATGTCTCTAGGCTTGCCAGGAGACTGTCCTATTCTCAGCATTTCCTTTTAATGTGATAAGAATCAGTAAGTGTCCTTTGTAAGCATGGTGTCCAGTCCTCCACAAGGGCATGATATTAAGAGATTTGTCTTCTTTAAAAGGACAAAGAATCTAATTATCACATCAAATAAGAAAGTAAAATTCTGAGTGCAAACGTGTTGACTTTCTCAATTTAATCTTTAATCTAAGGAAACATTAAATTTAACCTGTCTCCAAATTTTCCTCTTCTTTCATCTTTTCTTGTTTGCGTATTTTCAGCTGAACCGCCTCCATTTTCTTATTATCTGCCTCATTAACCCACTTCCTGTCAAGTTTTCCATGCGCTTGTGTATGTTGCTTTTTGATTTAAAATGCAATCTGCACCCATGCTTTCAAATCTTTTTTATTACTGATTAATGAGGACTCAAAAATTGTTTAAGATTTGCTGAGTAGCTATTATATTCTGGGCACTAGAGTAAGCACTGTAAGTATAAAAGTGAATAATACATAAACACTTCCCTTAAATAGTTCACATCCAATAGAATCCAATAGAAGCCATAGGCATTTAAAAAAATAATTATTGTATAAAAAGATATGTAAAAAAAATGAACAGACTGAATTAATGTCACTTCTCATTAGGGTGTGCTACAGTACACAGTTGGGACAAGCAATTAGAAAGAGAGGGAAAAGCTTACACACACACACACACAAATTATCAACGTGGATTTTTCGTGGCAGAGATAGGATGTAGGGACTTCCATAGACAAAGCAGCCCAACTCAAGGATTGGAAGTGACATGTAATGGTGCGCACAATGAACTGGATAGAGTTAGAAGTTTAGTGCTGAATGCTTATGTGGAACTGGTATGGTGATATAAAAACAGTGTTGGAAGAGAAATTCTTTTTGCATCAATTCTGTGGAACATGCATAATCATTTCAGAATTATAATCAGGAAGGGACATTATTAATTTTAATTTATCAACATGACTTTGGTGACAGTATAAATGATGATCAAAAGGGGATGAGACTGGATAAAGAATGAGAAATCTATTCGGGGAGACTATGGAAGGGAGATTTTGAGATCCGAGGGGCACAGGGAATGGCTGAGAGAAAGGTTTAGAATGAAGACTATGTACGTCTTGAGGGTTATTTGATTTGGGAAAACTGATTGCAAAATGATAATTTGAAATTAATCCCAGGTTTCTAGTTTGTGTGGTTGGTGATGCTAATAAGCTAAGATAGGAATGGAGTTGAATATGTTATATTGCTTACTAAAATCTGATCTTTCCTCTGCAGAACTTTAAAATCTCTGCTAGTTGATTCATTTATGTTCCTGTGACTTCCTCTGGGTCATGAAACAGGAACATATAAGAGCAAGCATTTGGTTTACAGTGTTTTTTCCCAGTATAAAGACCTGTGATGTTGCAAATGGGCACTTTCCATTAATACGGATCCCAGAATTAAGAGGGCATGGAACAAAGCCCCAGCCAACCAATGATATAAATTTCTTCCTTTAAGGCAGTGAGACACCAGGGGCATTTGTGAACTGTGCTCTGATGTAATCTATCCAGACTGATACAGAAACATATACAAACCAAACTTTGGAGAGATAATTAATTCTGTTTTGGGCAGATTAAAACTAGACCGTGAGGAAGCCCTTATATTTATGGCATCAGAGAACTCACAAAACACAAAGTTCTTATTTATTAATTATTCTTCTTGGTATTTTATTTATTGAAAGGTGGCACTGCATAATGGTTAAAGGCATGTTTCCTAAAACTAGATTGCGTTTGTTTAAATTGCAGTTCTTGAATCTCAGTCTTTTTTATGAGTTAGTTTCCTCACCTATAATATGATCATTCTACCTTGTACACAGTTGTGAGGAATAAAGTCAAATGTAGATCTGCACTCAGAAGAATGTCTGGCTCATATTAAGTGCTACGTAATGTTACTGCTACTATTTTTATGTGCATAATTAGAACCTTTCAAAAAGCAGGTAAAATATTCCAGTAGATATGCTTGTAAGATATTTCACTTTTCATTGAAGGTGGTAGAAAAAATAATGAAGTAAAAGATTTCCAGGTTTATCTTTTGAGAGAATTTGCTCTATTTAAAATCATTTTTGTCATTTACTTTAAACTGAGATTATCTTCTTTAGGTATAAAAAAGTATCTGAAAATTTAATATGCTAATTGGTCCTTTTCATATGTATACCTCTTGCCTTTAGGAGATATGGAAGACTTATTTCAGCATTAAATAATTCTTTGAAAATTAAGTTTGATCAAAGACACATAAAAATGTCCAACAACTAATTAAAACAAGGACTAGTTTATGGTTGCAAGATCTCAAAAATGCTAAAAATTGTTCTAAGTTATTCCGGGATTTTTTCTTTCTATTGGAAGACCTAATACTTTAAATTTTTAGTGCTGCCTATTGGCTGCCCACGTCTGTCTGCAGAGCCTACTTATATTTACAAAGTCCCATCTTCTGGTCTAGAGCAGGTTATCAAAGTTTGGAGAACGTGACTTTAATAGGCAGGTGATGTCAGCTCCTGACAACATGTCACCCTGGGAAGGTGCTGCCTCTACCACCTACTGAAACTCACTGTCAGTCATCAGGAAAGTATCTACATTTCATTATCCTTCACCACTCAAGAAAATAAAGAGCTCAGTTGAGTGTTTATTAAGAGGCTGTCATGGGATGGTCTTGTGTCAAACTTGATAATGAACACATGCATAAGATGCAACCTTTGCCCTTAAACATGTAGGCTTTTTGTTCCACTTATTCTATCTTTCCAGGTGCTTTTGAGATTTAAGAAAGTCCTCTGAGGATTCTCAATGTCCAGGCACAAAAGGGACAATGTGCTTCATCCAAATGAATTATCTGAGTAGGAAGTTTAAAATAAAAGAATAAGAATTGACTAATCATACTTTCTGACCAAAAAAAAAAAAATCCTTTCGTGCAATCTAGAGAAATTTTAACTGGGTAAATGAAGATAATTTTTAATTATTTTTAAGCATATAATTCCCTCTCTCTCTTTTCTTCTTAAACAAAGCTTAACATAAGGTTTTTCTTTCAATTTTTGTCATTGTACTGATAGATTAGCCTACCTCGTTACACGTGACCATACTGATTATAACCATTTTTAGAAGATATTTCTCAATGTCAAAGGTCAAAAAATGTGAATGTTTAATTATACTACTTGTTTTTGTTTGTTATGACACTAAATTTTGAAATGGAATTGTTAGGGTAAAAAAACATATTTTTTGTTTTTTTAAATAAATACTAGGAAAAAATCCCAAAATATTACAGTTCTCTCATCAGAGAAAAGGAAAATGCACAAGGGTATTAAACTGCAGGCAATCATGAATAGCAGTAATATACGAACTAGAATATGCTGAGACCACAGAGGTCTCAGTCGTCAAGCAGGCTTCTTGTCTGCTGGCATGTGTTATTCTGGGAATAAGAAAGAATGCCCTTCTAAAGGGCAAAATAAATGTTCAGAAAAATCAAACATTTTCATCAAGGAACTGAATCTAATCCCTTAAATGATGGAGAAGCACAGGCAGGGAGCCCTTCCCTTGCTAGGTAGCAATGACACTCGAGGCCAAAGGGGCCAGACTGAACCAGAAACTCTGCAGGCCCATATGCCAGGACGTGAGTCAGAAAAGGTGTTGCAGACCAGAGGGAACAGAGAAAGCAGTTCAAGTTGATGTGCAGAAATAACCCATTGAGTACAAGGAGATAAGAAGGACCTCCCCCCTAAATGCATGTTTGATTGGATAGGGAGGGAGAGAAACGTTTGAGCAGGCACTGCTGTTCTGTTTGATCCTAATTGATTGTGTAGAGAAGCATTAGCTAGTAGTTGCTGCTTTTGTGAGTTCTAGGGACATGAGCATTGGGAAGAGTGACCCTGCTAAATGGGCCAGGAGTGGAATGAACATTTCTACAGCCTACAGCCTCGGGATCATCTTCTCAGGATATGGGAGGGTTAGAATGTCCTTGGATTTACAAAGATAAGAACACACACATACATGCACACACAGTATATACAGGGTGGACATAAAGTTCAATTTAAAGTAGTTTAACATAGTAGATTTCACACAAACTTCATGTACTGTGTATATGTGTACACACACACACACACACACACACACATATATATATATATATATATTTTTTTTTTTTAACTCACATGCTTTCTATTGCTCCTAGTTTTTCTTGGACCATGACTTGGCTTTTATTTCACATACTCAAGTCAGACAGTTTGGAAGAAAACCCCTTAAAGTCTCAGTTGCTTAAAACAGGAGTTCATGTCTTGCTTGTGATTCATGACAGGGGATCAGCAGGGGGTGCAGATGGCTCTGTTTCATAGAATCATTCAGGAATCCAACATGGATGAGGCTTTGCACCTTGAAGCTGTACTCTCAGGAACACTTAGGCCTCTAGTTTCCCTGAAGTAGAAGAAGAAAGTAAAGGATTCCATAAAAGTATTTTACTCAGTCCAGAATTGGTACATGTCACTTCAGCACATATTTAGTGTGTCATGTCTAGTCTCAAGGCTCCAGTGAGTTTCCGAAGGCCAAAGAAATAGAGCGAACAAGTGACATACTTGTGGAAGAACTGTGGAATAGGTCCTGGTGTTGTGGGTTAGAGAATGTGTTGAAGGTCCATGTGATGGGGTGAATCTGTTTGATGGAAGAGCTTGAGAGAACTGTGAAGATACTTCTCCACTTCTATGTTATCCCACACCAAATTCATCATCAAGGTGCAAATGCTTTTGTCCATATCCACTGACTATTGGTTATTGCTTGCATTGCTAACAGCCAGGTGAAAATTTCAAGAAGTATGTTTACATCTGGAGACCTTTTACAGGCAAATATTCTACTAGTCACAACATGCCATTTGTGAAAAGCAGAATAGTTTCTGTCTCTGCTATTGCCATGCAAATATGGATGATCAGCCCACCTTCACATATCAGAGTAGGCACTTGAAGTTTAGGGTGGGAAAAGTACAAAAATCACAAAAATAACATCAGAGAAAATAATCAGAATGAGAAATGCCATCTAGATAAGCACTGGACAATGCATACTTGGGGCACTTATAGTAAGTAAAGCCATCAGCCAACCCAATCCAAACAGTGGTGAACAAGGGATGGGGTCAGAGTCATACTTGCTTTTAAGAGAGCCATCCGAGATATGCACATAACAAGTATCTTAACAAGTGTAATTAGATGGAGTCATAATTTGTCATCACCTGTCTAACCCCAGCCCTTAAGACATCTCCATTTCTCTGAAACCAGTATGCAAACAAGAAATTATAGTCTATTTGGTGGATAAACCCTCTTGTTTTCCACAGACGAAAATCTTCTATTATATAGTGGAGTCACAAAAAATTGTTCTTTTGGCTTGACCTCTGCAGACTCATTGATGAAGTTAATATATATATACTTCATTAGGTTAGAATTCTCTGTGTATGTGTGTGTGTGTGATCTGTGTGTCTTCAAGAAATTTAGAGAAAGTAGACTATAGCTAAAAAGCTTTCATTAAGAAGACATTAAAATAGGACAACTTCTATTTAGATTCTTAATTTGCCACTTAAATGATGCCCTTATTTCCTGATGTGACTTTAAGTCAATTATCTAACATTTCTGGGACTATTAACTCATTTAAAAAACAAAACAAGAGTTTAGATTATACAGTAGTCTCATTTTTTTAGCTTAACAATTAGCAGTTTTCAAAACAGGATGCATGTAAGAGGGGCCTGTGTAATACTGGGCTCCAAAAGTCTTTCAAGGAATGTCTTGACCTTACTGGCCTTGATCTCAAATCTACCCTCCTAACAAAGTCATTCATACTCTGTCACAAAGCCATTCATAACGCACATTCTTATCTGTGCTAGGCTGTGAAATCCTCACCCATCCCCAAATATTTCTCAAAATCCTAAAATCTGTGAATATTTTTAGTATCTTATTTAGGAAAAGGATCATTATCTTAAAATACCTACATTACCTAGGTACATTGTTAAATCCAATGACAATGTTCTTACAAGCGATATATGGAGCAGAACAACACTCAGAGGGAAAAAAATGTGATGACAGAAGCAGAAATTGGATTAATGTAGCTATCAGCCAAGGAAGCTCAGGTATGCTGACAGCCATCAGAAGTCGAAAAGGGAAGAAGGGTTCTGCCCAGGAGCTGGCAGGGGTCGAAGGGCCATGCTCGGCCAGCACCTTGATTTGAAACTTCTGGCCTGCAGATCTGAGAGATTCGATTTCGGATGTTTCAGGCCAGCAAGTTTTTATTTATTTGTTACAGCAGTCATTGTGGTGGGTTGGCTCAGATGATTCCCTCAGCCCTTCTTCCGATCCTACAAGTCAGAGGCCTACATATCCCCAGAGCTTCTGCCTTAGTATCATTTCCAGGGTTGAAGCCTTTTGGTTCTCTCCACCTCCTACAATGAAAAGTAATCTCTCCTCTCTCTTTCTCATGCATTTTATTTACTGGTACTTTAAAACACTTTTAATATTCCGCTGTCTACCTTTCTCTCCTGCCTGAGGGGCTAAACAGGATTACTAGAGTCAGTATTTCATAAGTATTTTCTGCCCAATTATGGGACTGTGACCTACTACTGCCGAAAGAGGGCCCTCCTTGGGGGAATTACATATGGAGTCAGTGTCCAACCTCCAGAGGATTTGGGTATTTATTCGGAAGCGACTTTGCAGACTCAGTATCTTAAAACTAAGTGGGTAGATAGCTTGGTAGAATCAGAATATAGGAATGAAAAGGTTAAAAAGCACCTTCACACACTAAGGTTACATTCATATCTTACTAATTGACTATGTATCTCTAAAACCACCACGGCCGTATAATTTTTATTTATTTACATCTAATCTGATTCACACAAAAAGGGGAAGGCTGAGGAGCTGTGAGCCGTGAAGGGGTAGGTCTTGGGCGGCAGAATGTGAGACACCAGAATGAATCATTCAGCGGCTGACCCCTCCCTCCTTCAGCCGCTTCAGAGGCAATTGTCTAACATGCTGAGTATGTGGGATGTTGGAGGAGCTGATTTTAGACGCGAGAATCCATGTTTCCAAATGCTATGGAGAAACAGAGACAGCTCTCTTTTTACAGACAAGGAAATTAAGGCTAAAAAAAAAAAAACAACTCTAAAAACACAAAACACATGCTTGCTGAGATCAAGTCACTTTGCCTCTCTAAAACTGGATTTCATTGTCTGGAAAAGGAGGGGTGAAGGCATCTACTTGGAAAGTCTTTCCACCTTAAATTCTCTCTTTTAAAAATATCTCCCATTCCTATGCCTTAGTTTTACTAGGGGACTCCATCTCCTTGACCACCTCTGAGTAAACCAGGAAAGGGGTATTATTAGACCACTCAAATCTTAACTGTTATCACGAAGAAATTCCTCTTTGTATAATTATGCTTAGCAGAGTTGCCCAGGCCTAGAGGTATACCCATGTTTCACAGTATGTCATTTATTGCATACTTGAGCTTAAGTATCTCCTTTAAAAATCTCTTTTAAAAATGGTACCTAATTATCTATTTCCAAGGAGGAAAATTATGTTTATAGCTTCAGCTTTAGGAATTGTAGTTTAAAGAAAAAAAAGTTCAAAGTACTTTGGAAGAAAGCAAGCTTCTTTTATTCCTTTAAAAGAAAAAAAAAAAAAAAAACTCTTGTAGCAAGCATTAAAAATACATTTAATTCCCAAAGGAAACTTTTGAGAAAACCATAAGCAAATGAAGAAGTGTGTTTTGAAGGGAAAATGTGTTTTGATCTAGTGCTCTAGTTTCTTTCAGAATATTTTTTAAAAAGAATAATGGTCATAAAAGAAGAGCAGGCACAAGTAACAGTCATGGATACAGAGCAGGTGCTTTTTAAAATGTACCTACAGTGCTGACCCCAGACGGGTGCCATCAGGGATTGGAATTAGGGTCCCCTAAAAAATACTCAGTACTCCAAGCCCTGAAGCATAAGAAGAAGAGCCTTGAAATAATAATATAGGCTTCCCTGAGACATACCAGGGATAAGCTTGGGTCCCTTCCTAAGTTATTTAATTATTTTAAAAATATTAGGAACTCTGAGTAAAAACCTGCCCAAGTTCTGCAGGAGATAGGAGGATGAGTTATACTGGATTTCACAAAAGTCAGAGAGGAAGAAAGATGGAAGAGAACAGAGGGAGAGGAGTCAATGGCGATCACAGTGAGGTGTGTCACCTGAGTTTGGATCTGATTTAAACCAGGAATCTTGAGGTTCCAATTTAAGAGAGTGATACTAGAGGTGATGCTTCTAAATTATGTCTCCAGGCACTTTATTCTCAGATCCATTCCAGAATCAAAATGAAGGAGAATATTTGAAAAGGTTCTCCAAATATATAATAAGAATGTCCAACCATGATGGATGCAACCTTGTGGCAGTTATTCAACCAAGTCAAGGAACGCTGAGAAGATGAAAGGCCCCATAGTCTCTCTGGCAGTCACTCTCATTCCATTGTCTCTTTTACACTTCTAAACAACCCTACAGGACATATATTGTTATCTCCTTTCTTAAAATGAGAAATCTAAGACATAAAAGGATGAAATAACTTAACCAGGATCCTACTGCTGGTTCGTATTAACACCAGGATTCTTTATTCTTTCTATGTCTGTCTGAAAAATTCTCAAAAAAGAGATTCAGTGTCAAACATTGTTGTTATTGGTTTTGAACAAGGTTTGTGGCTACTGTGTCCAAGGCAAATCTAGTGTCACCTTCTTTGTGTAATGTGCCCTCACAAGGGCAATCTTGTGCTTTATATCTATAGGAACATTCTCTTTTAATCAGTGCCCCTAAGTGCCTGCATTTCATTCCTTTGTTTAACAAATACTTAAGCTAATTCGGTATGTCAGGTAAATATTCAGATGCAGAAACATAACATAACATAACTTTCTGGAGGAAAGGCCAGAGTTGTTTGTCAGGTTGATTTGGAGATACTTAATTGATATTTGTGTAAGTTGTTGGTTGCTATGTAACCAAAGGTAAATATTCAGATGCTTTAGACATAGACATCTGTGAATGAAACTAACAAAAATCCTTGCTCTTGAGGAGCTTATATTCTACTTGTGGAGATATGGGAAACATAAAGCACAGTGAGGAAGCAAAATGCATGGTTTGTTAACAATTAATAAAAGCCATGGAAAAAATGACCACAGAAATCAAAGCAGAATAGGCACAATTTGGAATTCCAGGCGCGAGGGTAGAGAGCATGGTATGTGGGTGGTCAACATAGGTCTCATTGAGAGGGTAAAATCTGGCCCCAAACCTGAAGCAAGTGAAGAATTTACTGAAGCTGAAGGCAAAGTTAATGTGGCCATTAGAACAGATACTCTACGGCAAAAGTGTCCAGGTTCTTTTGAATATGAAGAAGCCAGTGTGGCAGAAAACGTGAATGAACAGAAGAACAGGAAATGATAAGGGCGAATTGAAAGGAGAAGTATATTCTGAAAGACCTTCCAAGTCATTGCCTAGAAACTTCCATTCTGAGTTAAATGGGGAGATGTCAGGTGGAGTTGGAGATATTTATTTGACATCTGTGTAAGTTGTTGGTTGCTATGTAACAAATCAGCACACATTTACCAGCTTAAAATGAGACCTAATTCTTAGCTCACAGCTCTCTAAGTCAAAAGTCCAGGTGGGCTTGGCTGGGTTTTCAGCACAGGGTTTCTAAAATGCCAAAATTTAAGGCCTCACCAGAAATGGGCTCTTATCCATTAGGCTCAGGGTTATATAACTCATTTCCATGTTTATAGATGTTGTTGGCAAATTCAGTGCCATGTGTTTGTGAGCCAAAGGTTCTTTTTGGCTTAATAGAGGAATCACCTTCAGGTTGCTTTTCAGGGTTCTATCTCCAGAGACTAATGTTCCACCAAATCCTCCTCTTGCTTCAAATCTCTCTGATTTCCCTGTCTTCCTCTTTTGCTGTCAGTCTGAGAAAGCTCTCTGCTCATAAAGGTCTAATGTGATTAGATTAGTTTCAATCAGATCACTCAGATGATCTTTCTTTTATAATAAAAGACAACATAATCACAGGAGTAGCCCTGGGGGTGATGGAGGCTGAAAGAGTGAACGAAGACCCTGGGAGCCAGCTCGGCATTCTCAGGGCCAGCCCAACCAGGTGAGTGTCCAGTAAGTGGCTGGACATATGAAGTCCTGTGTCCACTTGATCTGGGAGTTTGTGTCTGAAGTCTTAATGCTTGTCTTTGCCACATCCACCTTAAGCAGTTGGGAGCAAGTTGCCAAAAGACACTGTTAAGACACAAAAGGCACAGATGGAGCTATTGACACGAGGTCAGATGTTTGCATTCTGCAAATTACCTGCCAGAAACATTTCAGTGCTTCCCTCCATCCGGAGGATTCTATTGGAATGTCACCCTCACAGGGATGAGGACTGTTCTTCCTACAGAGCTTACTTGCCATTATTGGTAAGAAATCTACTTCACTCTCCATGGCAGGCTGTGGCTGCTCCCGAAATAGTTCATTTTTCCAATCCTAAATGGTACCCGCTATTCTCACCCACTGTAAATAGGTCTGTGTCAAAGAAAAACTACATTCAATATTTTTCATTCTAAGAAAAGAGTTATCAGATCTAGTGCTAAAATACAACATCCACAGAAGCACAAACCAGGCTGCTCAGAGAGAGATATATTGAGCTTGTCTTCTGGATGGAATAGTAAGTAGAAACAGGAAGAAAGCGTGAGGACTTATATCACTCATCGCCTGGTGAATTAATTAACCTGAGGCTTGACTAATGGGAAGCTATTTGGCTGTTACGGGTGATTAATTAACAAATCCTCCTACTTAGAAATTAGTGCTTATATATGCACATATATATAAATATACCAAAGTGTGTGTATAAATTGTACTATTAGGCATAATTATTTAAAATATTATTTTCAGATTGTTTTAAAATAGTTTAAATGATTTAAATTAAAAGCAAGGAAATTGCCTCTTCCTGGAAGTTTTGGAGACTAATGAATAGTCCCCATGGTCTGTTAAATTGACATTCAGAAGAAAAGGAAATGAAGCCAGGTGATTCTTTTCTTGTCAAAATCATTAGACTAATGCTACGGGACATAGGACAAATGACCTGTAGGAGTAATTGTGTCCTGCTTTTGTCATATGACATACTCTTTATCTAAGAAATGGGAAGGAGGTGGGTGGAGATAAGAAGGGGTAGCATATTGTGAACAGCTGCCCAATGATTTCTGTTATGTTTAGTTCAGCATGAATTAGGAAGAAAGAAGAAATAAAGACAGTCTTATGCTTTAGGATGGATAAATATTGTTGCATGAGATGTTAAGATTGAATTTAACAAGGTTAACAGCATCGGGAAATACAAAGGAAGGTGATTACTTAGATGATAATGAATCTGAAACTGTGTTCAAAGGAAACAGATTATTTGGCCTGAAGGTGATTTTAGGGGTGAGAGTAAAGGGAGAGAGCTATTCCCTAAGTATTTGGAGAGTAATCTTAATGAAGAAAGAAAATATTTGTTTAGTATCATCTCATAGGTTAAGACTACAAAAAATGGCTGTAAATTAAGAATCTAAAGCATGTGAGATCAATGCAAAAACAGTTTTTGTAAAAAATCAGAATTGTATGATGTTAGGATACCATGGGAAGAAATGTTTGCCCTTTCTGCTTTGTGAAATTTGAAGTAGTTTTCTTTTCTTTTCTTTTTTTTTGAAGACAGAGTCCTACTTTATCGCCCTCCATAGAGTGCCATGGCATCACAGCTCACAGCAATCTCTAACTCCTGGGCTTAAGCCTCTCTTGCTTCCGCCTCCTGAGTAGCTGGGGCTACAGGCTCCCACCACAAGGCTTGGCTATGAAATAGTTTTCTTACAGGATTTCCTTTTAGCCTGATCTGTCTCTGAGATTATGTTAGCCTATGGAATAAGATGGGTTTATCATGTGCATGATTTCATTACTGAAGTAGTCAGTGCTGCTCCATTAGCAGGTAGAAGTTACTAAAGTTGTTTTTGAAGATGTATCTTCCATCTTTCATGCCCTTCCATGGCAGAGACTGCTGGGGTTTTCTCCCTACAAACCTATTCTCCTTTTTTTCTTCATTGAATGGAAACCCATAATTTCAGCTAGTCACTGCTTCCATTGTCGCGAGTTTTGGCCACATAATACAAATTTGGCAAATGCCTTACAATTGGAAGGTGGGTGTGGCATTGTCCTAAATCTGTGTTATTTTTGTCTGCAATACAACTTAAGTGTATACTTACAGATAACCGTGTTATAGTCTTATAGCTAGTCTTACAGCAACTCCTGATTGTTAGATAAATTAGATATAAAGGATGCTTAAATACATTGCAAATATATTGTTTTACATTTGTTCAGATACTACTTTTAGTTTGCTTCAAATTTACATTATTCTGCAGATTATAACTGATATTAAACTCTTATTTGCTTTTGTGCAAAAAAAAAAGAAAAACAAAGTTAGCTGTTCAAAAGTATTATCGGGTATTTTTAACATCTCTGATATAGAGACACTTTTCCTTGGGAGACCTACCATTTACTTAGAAGTGGAACTAACTTTATAGTATCCTCACGAATACTCAGGGAGAACTATTCACATATTCAACCACATGTACCAATACAGCCATGCACTTTGAAGGATGTTTTGGGCAAAGACAGATCAGACGCATGATGGTGGTCCCATACTATAATACCATATTTTTTCTGTAAATAATTCTTCTGTGTTTAGATATGTTGAGACATCCATTTAATTACCATTGTGTTACAGTTGCCAGTAGCATTCCGTACAGTAACATCTGTACGTGTTTGTAGCCTCAGAGTGACAGGCTGCACCATATAGCCCAGGTGTATAGCAGGCTACACCTTCTGGGTTGGGGAAGGCAGAGTCTATGTTGTTCTTGCATGGACAGATTCACCTAATGCTGCGTTTCTCAAAACTTATCCCTGCTGCTAAGTGATGTGTGACTGTACTTAGTCCACATTCGTCCTCATGAGACTCTGCAAAACTGTGATTTAGCAAATCTGGTGTTTGGCTAGAAAGACTTTGTAGATTGATATCTTTGAGATTTTATCTTTGTGGAAAAAGGATATCTCATTCTTGAATAAATTTATTATAAAAAAGAAATACTTTTCAGAAACCTGCTAGTGATGTCTCCCGTAGATGTGAAACATTTTACGTAATTGATGCAGCATAGCCAATAGACCATGTCGAGCTTTCTAGCACTGTCCTTTAAATGAACTTTACATAAGCCTGAGAAAATACCTAAGAAGAAGAAAAAGTATAATTTATAGGTTCAGGCATGTTTGACTAGTTTCCAAGGTATATTCTTGATAAAAGGACATCTATGCAGAACCCATATTCTGCATTCTTTACAGAAATTATGTAATCATTTATACTTAGATTAACTATGTTTTGACATCAGCCTGAAGTTAATTTAATTTCTTACATAAGTTTACCAAATATATTTAAATCATTTAAACTCTACCCTAATTTTATCTATCCATCTAAAGCTAATAGACTAGGTGATATGTATCAAACCCAGAATGCTTAAGTGTTTCTTCCAAGATCATCGATGAAAACTGGAGAGAAGATACATTTCGGATATACTTGGAACATATTTTTTTTCCAAAAGGCCCTATACATGGCTTTCTTGAATGAAAACCAAAGAGCGATATCTTAACAAATTTGCCCAGATGATTCTAATGTACCTACCAAAATTTTGAACCCCTTTTCAAAACAAGTTTTTATGGAGTAAAATATTAAGCTACTGATCTCAGTTAATACTTTGAAAAGAGTGTTCTGAAGTAAAACTACAATTAATCAGTACCACAAAATAAGCTATAAGCTTCCATTTTGTTTTTTTAATTGGAAGGGAATATTGACAAAAATGCGATGCAATATTAGGAGCTCATTGGACAGTTGGATGAGTGCAGCCTGCCATGATCTCTTTACAGAGTGAGCCCTTCCTTCTGATTTCCTGTAATTGTAGGTGAATAGGATACGCAGCCCATGACACCAAGGTGCTACAGTACCCACGGTCCTAAATTATCAGAAGGATTCAGATATGTTCACTCCTAAAACGTCCCTAACACAGGAAAAATGATACTCTTTTAAATATTCATCAGTAACAGTGGAAGCAAATAATTTTTCTTTTGGGGAATTATATATTTCATTTAACCAGAGTTAATTTATCAATCATATATTAACTGGAATAGTTACATGTTATATAATTAACTTGGTATATACGTAGCCATACCTATTTGATCTTAAAAATAAAACTAACATCTGTATTGCGTGTATAACTTTACTTGAATAACACGCAAGTGATGTTTCTCTACTTAGCCAGTGGAATGATTTGTATTTGCAGTACACAAGGCTAGAAAAGTTATATACAATATCTCTTTGTTTCTGTTTATGGAAAACAAAAAAAGTGTTTTTTAATTTTTTTTTTTTATTTTTTGAGACAGAGCCTCAAGCTGTCACCCTGGATAGAGTGCTGTGGCATCACAGCTCACAGCAACCTCCAATTCCTGGGCTCAAGCGAGTCTCTTGCCTCCACCTCCTAAGTAGCTGGGACTATGGGCACCCACCATAACACCTGGCCATTTTGGGGGGAGGGAGGGGTTGCAACCGTCATTGTTGTTTGGTGGGCCCAGGCTGGATTCGAACCTGCCAGCTCAGGTGTACGTGGTTGGTGCCTTAGCCTGTTGAGCCACAGGCGCCGAACCATTAAAGTGTGTTTTTAATATGACATTGAAACTTTCAGATCTGTATTTTGGCTTGCATAGTCAAAACAATATTGAAGAGTTAGGAAGTGATAAACTAATTAATGAAACAATGCATATATGTACTAGTCAGTTGATCTGTGGTCTTTCAAGCATTACGAAGCTAATGGTACAGTTAATTTACAACTCTTTCTTTAATTAAATCCCAGAAACCATTTTATTCTCATGGCTCGTTGATGAAGTATATGATACAATACACTAACACTAGTGTAGCCTATTGTTTGTACAGACTAATCATTGCCACATTAATAGAAAACACTGAAGAGTCACACAGCTAAATTCATTCTTGATATTTTCTTCTTTTAATTTTGTTTTGTGTGTAAGGAAAAGACATTGAGCATTTTCTGAACAAGAAATATCTTCACTGATGTATATATGATCACTCAGGATGGGTCAACCCACCTTTTCTTTGGCCTGATGTCAAGTGTTATGGGAGGTGAGTCATTGCCTGTGGGTGAATTATAGCAAGAGAGATGGTTGACCCCCTTTGAGGCATAAGAATATAAATAGGATATTTTTCATTGGTGTTGTAGCAGAAGGCACTGATTATGATGATGGTTCTGTGGTCATCTTGTAAGCTTCAGTCAATAGGACACTCTGCTGAGGTGAAATGATGGCTAACAGAATCATCTTGTGATCAGTGAAGCTGAGGCCACTTCAGAGTTTCTCAGCCAGGCCAGTTAGCTCTGTGTTGGGAGCACTTTTCCCCGCATTACAGAATATTTAGCAGGATCCGTCCCTAGCCTGCATCCACTACTCATGTTGGGAGCATCCTTTCAACCTTGTTGTGATATTTATGACACAAATGTCTTCAGACATTGCCAAATGTCTCCTTGGTGGTAAAGGTGATCTTCATTGAGAGCCATTTAGCTACCTAGTGACCAAACACAGTGGATTTTTGGAAAAGAAATGGGCTGTGTTCAAACATATCCAATAAAAGGATTATAATTAGTGAGATTAAAAACAACACAAACATATTGCTACAACATTTAATGAACTTTTTGTAAACGCTTAGTTATTTTTTGTTGCAAACTCATTAAGGGTGGTTTTATCTCAGACATGTTCAATCATTAAAAATACAGTAGCACAGTTCCTGTTACACACCATTATTACCTGGTATCAGTGATTAGGAAGATGCTATCTCTATTATGAAAATAAATAAATGCCAAGATGGCATTTATTATGCATAAATAATAAGATGTCAGGGAGTGTAATTAGAATAGATCATAGCATGAGAATAAAAGTTAATATACGAATATATGCAATTAGTAAAATGCCTAAATCCGGCTTACTGGTGCTAAAATTGGAGCAAATGTTAGCACGACAGACAAAGTCAAAGTTTGAAGGGTATATTTTAAAAAAGGAGCTTAAATACTAGAATAATGTCCATTCCTCCTTGTATCAATTTTGTCACTAAATTATCAAGATTGTGAGCATCGTGATGACAGGGACTTTGTCTAAATATTCTTAAAATAACTAGCTCATCTCCTGGTACAGGGTATGATGTTATTAAATTTATTCACATTTATTAGATTTATTCAGTTCATGAATGTGGATACAGAAAGTTAAATTTTTTAAATTTATTTCAAATCAGTCTCTTCCTATTTATTTCCACTATTTTAGTTCAGCTGCCAACGTTCTCTTTCTTCGAATATTGCTATATTCCTCAGTGTTTCTTTCCTGCTTCTAATCTCACTCTCCATCTAATATAGCCAAATATTTTTGTGAAAACTCATTTTGGATTCCGTAATTTCCTGATTTAAATCCTTTGCTGACCCCCCATCAGTGAGGTGAAAGCCTAAGACCTTTGTAGGTTGCACACTCAGCAGTTTTCATCCGAGCACTGTCTGCTGTTGCTGACTCACCTTCTGCCGCTCACCTGTGCCCTTGACCCCGACACTGTCTCCCTGGCAGTCCTTGGATAAGGCAGGTCTCCCCATCTGTGCAGGTATATGTACATTTCTTCAGCTTGTACTGTCCTCTGCCTCTTGCCTTACTTGACTTATCTTAAAATACATATTTAGCATTCAATACTTAGTCTGAAACCTACCTCTTATGCACTGAATATCCGAGCAGAACCAATTCTTTCTCCTCTTTCTCACTGCACTTTCATATCTACCTGTTTTATACTACTCCTCCTCTGCAATCTTCTGGACAATTCTTTGTAGCCTGCATTAAAGCATTTATTTTCTTGTAATATAAATGTCTGTAAGTCAAGTTTTGCTGGACGTATTTTTTTTTTAAGTGACAGAGTCTCAGTTTATCGCCCTCGGTAGGGTGCTGGGGCGTCACAGCTCACAGCAACCACCAGCTCTTGGGCTTAGGCGATTCTCTTGCCTCAGTCTCCCGAGTAACTGGGACTACAGGCGCCCAACACAACACCCGTTCTATTTTTTTTGTTGCAGTTTGGCAGGGCTGGGTTCAAACCCGCCACTCTCGGTATATGGGGCTGGTGCCCTACTCACTGAGCCACAGGCACTGCCGGGGACTCTTTCTTTCTTCATGCCATTCTTTGAGCACAAGCAGGTGGAGAAGAAGTTTATGCTTTCTCAGTGGACCTTCTCGGTACCTTTCCATTTTGCAGACCTCTCTGCTGCTGCCAACAACCTGTGGAGGATCCCAAGCCACAGTTAACCCAACTCCCAAACCTCAGTCTCTTACCTTTCCAGCCCCACCCCCATCCATGTCTGGTTTCCCCAGATCCATGCACCAGATTCTGCAAAGCAAAGGGAGATTACTAAAACCTGTGGCCCTGCAGGGTTCAAATCCTGGCTCCTCCATTTAATCACTATGTGGCATTGTGTCAGTAACCATCTATAAAGTATAAATAATAGAAGATTCATCTCACAAGATTCTGAAGACTAAATACCTAAAATATATAAGGCACTCACACAAAATTTGGCACATACAGAGGGTGCTATCATTATTTGTTATTCATGTGTGTGTGTTTTACTGATGAGCAATTGAGCTCAAAAAGGTTAAGAGTAACAGACAACACATCAGTCACGGGCACAGCCTGGTGATTAGCAGAGGCTGAGAACTGAGTGATCTAAACACAGCTCTGTGACCCTAAATAAGTGACTTAAACTCTTTGTGCCTCAGTTTTATGATACACTAAATGTAGGTAATGATTATTCCACATCTTTGGGTTGTTTTATTAAATGAATTAATGCATGAAAAGTATTTAGAGCTTGTCATAAGCTGGTGAATTTACACTAAAATCAGCATGCTTGGGAAGGCATTCCTCCACTCAGACCTATGCAGAGATATATCTCATATGGATCACAAAGTATTTCACTTTTCCCTTATATTCCCTTATTTATTCTTTTTGATACTTCCAACTGGTTTCCACATGAAGATGGTTCCTCTTCTCTCTTCTGATATGTAGAAAGCTTAAATAGATCTTCGAGCTTCAGCCAGATGAGTTCTAGGAGAGAATAGCCCTCCTTTCATGAGCAAAAATAATTTTGTTCTTCCAATTTCATTTCAAATTCCACACAAGAGCAAGCTATGGCCGTGTTGTTTACCAGGGGTTACCAAGAAGACAATCAACCCACGAATGGATTAATAAATTGTGGTATATGTACACCATGGAATACTATGCAGCCTTAAAGAAAGATGGAGACTTTACCTCTTTCATGTTTACATGGATGGAGCTGGAACATATTCTTCTTAGCAAAGTATCTCAAGAATGGAAG
>CAUYON010131119.1:0-21276 GCA_963573935.1 Arctocebus calabarensis | reverse complement strand
CAAAAATGGCCAGGCGTTGTGGCGGGCGCCTGTAGTCCCAGCTACTTGGGAGGCAGAGGCAAGAGACTCGCTTGAGCCCAGGAATTGGAGGTTGCTGTGAGCTGTGATGCCACAGCACTATCCAGGGTGACAGCTTGAGGCTCTGTCTCCAAAAAAAAAAAAAAAAGAAAACAGGTGGAAAAATGAATGAACAGGGCCCTATCTCACTTCTTTGTGATTATAGCTCAGCAGCGGTCACATTGCTGTCATGTACTCTTAAACCACGATTCAGGGTCCTCATTTGTATGTTGGTGGAAATAACAATAACAATATTGTTCTTGCCAGTGGTGGGGGACCTGTGGCCTCATAACCACATGTGACCCTCCCTATTCCCAAGTGCGACTCCTTGACTGTATCCAAACTTCACAGAACATATCCCTTTAATAAAAGGATTTGTTTGGTAAAGTTTGGAGTTAGTCAAAAGTCTGCACTCAAGGATCTGGAAGGACGTATGTGGCCCCAAGACTCTTGCCTTTCTTTCTTTCTTTCTTTCGAGACAGAGTCTCACTTTGTCGCCTTGGTAGAGTGCCATAGTGTCACAACTCACAGCAACTTCCAGCTCTTGGGCTTATGCGATTCTTTTGCCTCAGCGTCCTGAGCAGCTGGGACTATAGGCACCCGCCACAACGCCCGGCTATTTTTTTGTTGCAGTTTGGCCGGGGCCGGTTTGAACCTGCCCCCCTCAGTATATGGGACCGGCGCCCTGCTCACTGAGCCACAGGTCCGCCCAGAATCTCACCTTTCTTACATGGGTAAGATAGGAACAACTCACCAGAGCACTGATCCAGCCTCTGCTTTCTTCACAAAATTAATGACAAGAGGAGAGGTTGGAGCCCCACAACCTTCTGCTTCAAACGCTTGGAGATGCCAGGCACTAGGCGCAGTGGTTCTCAACCTTCCTAATGCCACGATGTATTTTCATTGTTGAAAGGGGTCGTGACCCACAGGTTGAAAACCGCTGCACTAGGGCCGCCGTTAGTTGTCTTCAGTCCAATCTAACAAAAAGCCGAAAGGCTGAGGTGTCTTTGAGCAGCAGCTCTGCAGTGTCAGGACTCCTGCTCAGGAGAGGGAAAGCTCGCTCACATTGGCTGAAGCAGAGAAGGGAATTGTCAGCGATGTGGATTCTGGGAGTGCCTGGGAAACCACTGTTTAGGGTTTGGCCAGATGCATGTGCTTGAACCACGTCCCTGGACCTCAGGTCTTCTTTCTGCATTTCTCAGCTCTGCTCCCTTCTGTCTTGATTTCCTCTAGAGGCAGCCTCTCCCAGGTGGTGGCACAGATGGTCCCCAGGAGCCGTACACTTACATTCCGTTAGCTTAGCAACCCCCTCTATGAAAAAAAGCATGAAAACTTCTCTTTCCCAATAGCTAAAGAAAAAAAAATCTAGGGATTACGACTCACTAGACAGAGAGGAGGCCTTTTACCTGAGCCAATCAGGGATGGATTCTCCTGATGGCCCAACCCTGCCCTCTGGAGATCCCAGGAGCTACCGCTGAGCTGGTGGGGTATGTGGGGGGCGCTGTTAGGATGATGCTGTGACCAGAGGGTGGGAGTGGAAGCTGCTCAGGGAAAGCAACAGGTCCCAACCCACCCATCCCGACAGGAGACACCAAGCTCTACGTAAAAAGAGCGTTTTCCTCAAGCCAGGCACTAAGTACTTGTTCTTTACTGGACCCTTTATTTTATTTTATTTTTGTTGTTATTGCAGTTGTTTAGTTGGCCTGGGCTGAGTTCAAACCCACCACCCTTGGTACATGTGGCTGGTGCTGTAACCACTGTGCACAGGCACGGAGCCTATTTTATTTTATTTATTTATTTATTTAGAGACAGAGTCTCACTATGTCACCCTCGGTAGAGTGCCGTGGCGTCACAGCTCACAGCAACCCCAAACTCTTGGGCTTAAGCGGTTTTCTTGCCTCAGCCTCCCAAGTAGCTGGGACTGCAGGCGCCCACCCCAACACCCTATTTTTTTTTTTTTTTATTGTAGTTGTCATTGTTGTTTAACAGGCCCGGGCTGGGTTTGAAGTCACCAGCCCCAGAGTATGTGGCCGGGCCCTAACCACTGAGCTACTGGCCCCTTTAAGGAGACGGGTCACAATCAGGTAACAATGTGTCCAGAGGGGTCATACAAGCTCCACTCACAGGCACCACCCCTCCCTACCTCTGCTCCTTACCCAGACTGTCTTCAGTTTCTCTCTGGTTTGCTCTCTCTCACACTCATGCCTTGTTCTCATCTTCCCTGACTCACCATCCCTCTTGGCCTCCATAAGCATGATATATAAGAGCTATTGACTGGAGCTTCCCTGCCCAACCCCACATGTACCACTCCCAAGTTCTTGGGCTGCTCGTGGCTGCCGGGCAGAGAGCCTATCTGAACATAAAGAGACTGAGCCTTGATGATACTCTTGAGCCTCCAAAGCCAGCCACACCTGAAGCCAGCTACCTATCTTTTCTGAGATGAATTATGTCCCCCCAAAAGATGTACTCGAGACCTAAACCCCAGTACCTGTGAATGTGACTTTATCTGAACATAAGGTCTTTGCAGATGTAATCAAGTTACAATGGGGTCATGCTTGATGAGGAAGGCCCTAATTCAATGTGACTGGTGTCCTTATAAGAAAAGGAGACGTCACACAGAGACAAGCTCATAGCAGAACACCATGTGACCAAGGAGGCAGAGCATGGAGTCAGGTGTTCACAAGACAATAAATGCCCAGGATGGCTGGCAACACTCAGAGCTAAGAGGAAAGCGTGGAGCAGAATCTCCCCGACAGCTGCCAGAAGGAGTCAACCTTGCTGTCACCTTGACTTCGGATCTTTAACCTCCAGAACTGTGAGAGAGTAATTTTCTATGGTTTTAAGCCACACAGGTTTGTGATCATTTGTTATAGCAGCTCTAGCAAATGAATACGCCTTCTCATGTATTCCTCCCCACCCCCCATTTTGTGAGCCAATGAATGTTCTGGTTGCTTAAGCAAAATTACGTTTCTCTTATTACAGCTAAAACTCTGAATAATATAGCATGTTACCTACACTGGGCTACACAATGAGCATGCAAAAGACAAATTAGACCCTGCCTCTACCTTTGAGTCACCCATCCTGTGGCACAAAGCCCAGCACTATCTAATGTTACAGGGGCCAAGACCGGTGAGAAGGACAAAAAGAAACTCAAAGTGATACTAGGATGGTCATGTCTTATCTCCAAATAATGAAAGCATTTATCTCAAGCACAGCTAAGATAACAGTTGAAACATTACTGGCTTCCCATCTCATAGAAGATAAAGGCCAAACTCCTCACCCTGGCACTGAGGGCTCCAGCCTTTACTTACATGATCATCTCCCACTATATTTGGCTCATGTCTTTCTACCTCCTTTGCTCCAGTCACCTCAGATTACTAAGTATTTCCCAAAGATACCATCTGCTTTCGAAAATTGTTATATTTGCTCATAGTAGCTGTCTACGTGGACGCTTTTCCTCCATCTCAAAGTCTTAGTCATCTTATGTCAGTTTCCCAGGGCTGTGTGACACATGACCCACAGACTGGATGGCTTACACCAATAGAAATTGACTCTCTCACAGGCTACAGGCTACAAGTCTGAAATCAGGGCATCAGCAAGGTCATGCTCTCTGTAAAAGTTCCAGAGAAGGCGCCCTCCTTGTCTCTTCCTAGCTTCCAGTGGCTGCCAACAATCTTTGGCATTCCTTGGCTTGTAGACATATCTCTCCAATCTCTGTCTTTGTTATCACATAACCTTCTCCCTGAATTTTTGTTTGTATCTGTGTCCAAACTTCCTATTTCCCTCTTTTTTTTCCCTTCAGTTTCTGTAGAGACTCAAAAATTGCCAATGCCGACTATATCTCAAGTCATCATCGCAGGATATTGGGAAAATTTTTCAATTGGCAATCATCATACCCTGGATAAAACTCATTGGCCATGATACTGCCACTGTGCAAAGCTTCTTTTCGTTCTTATTATAAGGACACCAGTCACTGGTTTAGAGCCCAGATTAATCCAGTATGTTCCCCATCTTAACTTGATTACATTTGCAAAGACCCCTTTTCCAAATAAGGTCACATTAACAAATACCAGAGGTTAGGACTTAAACTGATTTGTTTTTGGTGGGGGGACACAATTCAGTTCTCCACATCAACCTTCAAAGCCCCGTTCAAATGCCACCTCCTCCAGGAAGCCTTCATCGCCTAACTATAGCATGAATGTCTAGCACTCCCAAGCTCTGCTGCAGCCTTATCACCTCTATAGTAAAGATACTTGTGAACTTACTCATTTAGAGCTTGTGACCGACAGGATGAGGGTGCAACCTTGTCTGTAGGGTCTAAAGTTCTTGGTCAGTGCCTATTTGACTCAGCAGAGGATAATCTATACATGTTTGTCATTTTGAATTGAACTGTTAAGGAGAAGAGATAAGGTGAGGGAGAGAGTAGACCCTCTGAAATGGTTACAAGCCATTATAAGAAAGAGAATAAAATTAAAGGTGCCATAATAAGAAGTGAAATGCACTCATCAGCTTTAGCTCCCCACTTGCAGTAATCTAGCAAGTTTTGGTCTCTTGCATCTTTTGAATGGGAGGGCCTTGAAATGCTGTGAGGGGTCTAAGAAGAGTCTTTGAGACCCAAAGAAGGGCCCTCTCCAGGCTCAAGGTTGGTGAAAAATCCTCCCCTACCTCTGATTCAGTGACAGTCTCCACTCCTAGGTTTAGACTGATGTTGGAAATTCAAACCAAACACACACCAGGAAGATCTGTGTCAGACCCCCCTGAGTGGGCAGTCTGGTTCCCCATCAAGCTTCATGGAAAAGTTCTTGGCCAGGGAACACTGTAGCTGGCCCAGAGCCTGCGCTCACTCCTTCCATGGTCTAAGCATTTAACAGAAGTAGAGCTGTTGCCGTCTGCCTTGAGACAAGCATGTTAAGAATAACTTTGCAGAGGCTGAGCTTTGCAGGCCTTGTCATCCTGAAATAGCTGAGACATGATCACCCATTATGTTGATGCCTGTCTTTTAGGGAGCAACTTGCAGAGATTGGCCCAGGAAAACGTAGCATTATTGATTCCTGTTCATGAGAATGTTTTAGTGAGACCTCCAAATTAGGCTTTAAGGTCCAGGTTTCAATAAGGTTAGGGCTCTTCACTGGTGTTTTGGTGATTCTTGCCACGTCAGGCAGTTCCCAATGTAGGGGCTATTTCTAAAATCAGGGTCTGGAGAACAACTGGCCTACTTAGGAAAACTACCAAATAAAAACCAACGGAAATCGATATATTAATAATAACACTTGTGGTCTTATCAGGTGCTATTTTAGGCATTTTACATATAGATAGGCAGTGCAGTGGATTGTATTATTGTTCCAAATATTCTCTGCATCTCTTTGTGGGAGAATTATACCTCCCTACCACATTCATATCAAGCTTAGTCCTGTAAATTTGGCCAAGGAAACGTAGACAAAAGAAACACGTTATTTCTTGAAGGACAGGCTTAAGGAAGGCTTAAGAGCCATTGCAGGGATGCACCATCTGCCACTTTTTTCCTGCTGCCCTAACATCAGCCATGTTCCAGAAAGGTCTGCTCCTCCAGCTGGTCTCAGAGGGAGGAGCCAGAGCCGACCTGCCACAGACACGGGAGATAAGCAAGAAACAAATCTTTGCTGTTATAAACCACTGAGGTTTTGGAGTTATTTTTGCAGAACAACTTAGCCTAAGCTATCATCATTACCCCCATTTCATAAGTGAGTTAACCAAGGCGGAGATCGCACACCTTGCTCAAGGTCATACAACCCAGAAGTGGAAGAACTAGGATCCGAATCCAGGCAGTCGGGCTTCAGAGTCCATGCTTTTAACCACTTGACTACATTGCTCAGAAAGTGTCTTTGTCATTTTCCTTCAAAACTCCTTTAGCCAGCAGTATCCCCAAGCCTGCTGTTTTTCTTCATTTCCCATGGAGGTAATTAAGAATAATTGGCACGTCATTTGCTTCTCTGTGGGTAGAGTAGACCAGGTGGTTGGTCTCTATGATAAAATACAACTGGTTATTGCACGAGCCTGACTCATTGGTATGCAAACCACACCACAGCCTTGCAGGAATTAACAAACTATTCATCATTGTATTTAAAGCAGATCTAATCTAAAACCAAAAGTCTCTCAACCATTTGAAAGCTGCTCCCTGACCCCAGGCTTCGAAATTGTAGTAGAAAAGAAAGTCATGGCTGGCTTCTCTAGAGCACTTTAAAAAAAAAAAAAAATTTTTTTTTTGCATAATTCAGTGGTTTTATTTTTTATTATTTTTCTGATTATAGGAGGGCATGTATGATTAGGTTACAGTATTTGAATTTGTTAGGTAAATAAGTTGTAACTGAGTCCTTCACCCACGGGGTGTGCCATATACTCATGCATTGTATCCATTAGGTGGGAGCTTACAGAACCTTCTCTGCTTGAATTTAATTGAGTTTTTCTTTCATGAGGGTTGTACATCTTCTAGTTTCAACCTAGTATTGAGTACTTGGGATACTTGATTTTCTAGTCTCTCTCCTTTTTTTTTTTTTTGAGACAGAGTCTCACTCTGTTGCCCCAGGCTAGAGTCCCATAGTGTCAGCTTAGCTCACAGCAACCTCAAACTCCTGAGCTCAAGTGATCCTTCTTCCTCAGCCTCCCAAGTAGCTGGGGCTACAGGCGCCCACCACAAAGCCAGCTAAATTTTTCTATTTTTAGTAGAGAGGGGGGTCTCGCTCTTGCTGAGGCTGGTCTTGAACTCCTGAGCTCAAGTGATCCTCCCACCTCAGCCTCCCAAGAGTACTAAGATTATAAGTGTGAGCCCCCTCTGCCCACCTGATTTTTCATTCTCGAGATGCTTTAGGTAGGGGAATGTTCTCCAAATCCTGCCAGGTAAATACAAGATATGCTCATCATCCCTAATCACTAGATAAAAGCAAATCAAACCACCTTGAGATCTCATCTAACCCCAGTGAGAACCGCTCTCTAGGGTATTCTTCCACGCCTCTGCCTCTCACCGGACTGCCCCAAGCACTTGCAAAATGAGGCTGGGATGGGAGGGGGGATGAGAGTTAGGAAAAAGTCTTCCTGGGCTTTAATGCCCTCTGGGTGCAGCAGGTGGTCAAATGCTGGTGTTTGTGACAAGGACCCCTCCCTGTGTTGGAGTCCCTAGAAAGTCTCCTACTGGAGCACCCCAGGGTACCCCTTCAGACAAAGCGCTCTCTTGGCTAACAACCTCTGACCTGCCCTCCTCCCCTCCACCTTCTGGATTCAGCCTCTTTCTCCCGGCAGAAAGTGCTTTCACATGTAGTCCTTTTTTAGTTAAGCAGCTCTATTGAGATATATAAATAAACTGTACATACTCCCAAGTGCACTATTTGATAAGTTTTGACTTTTGGAGAGGCCTATGCACCAGTATCAAGATAATGAATCTTTCATCACCCCCCCAAGTTTCCTTATGGCCCTTAGCAATTCCCATCTCCTGTCAGTCCCCTGTTCTCAGGCGTCCCTGGTCTGCTTTCTGGCACTATGAATTGGTTTGGGTTTATACAAACAGCATCTTGGAGTATGTACTCTTTTCTTTGGTCTGGCTTCTCTCATTCAGCATAATTCTTTTTGGATCCATCGTGGGGTCCTTTTGCAAGATAACATAAGCTCGGCCACTTTCCATGGGTGCACAAAGCCCGTGGGAAAGTCTGCTCACCCGTGACCTGCCACACAATGCGAGTGCAGCCCGTTCCCTGGCAGCTGCTCTGGGCTGTGCCACTGTCATTTCCCAGGCATGGCGGGCTCCAGGGCATACAGGCCTGGTTCTCCAAGCACCTGAAGATCCGCTCTGCTGACTTGAGGACAGGAAAGGCACCGCACCTGCCCTGGCATCCTAATCCCTTCTCCAGCCTCCAGTGGCCAGTGCTCTGAGAGTCTTCAGACTGGCTTTACAGCTCACTCCCCAAGTTCTGCACAAAAGGTTTGTTTGTTTTTGAGACAGAGCCTCACTCACTCTGTTACCTTGAGTAGACTGCTGTGGTATCATAGCTCACAGCAACCTCAAACTCCTGGGCTCCAGTGATCCCCTTGCCTCAGCCTCCCAAATAGCTAGGACTAAAGGTGCCTACCATGACGCCTAGCTAGTTTTTCTATTTTTACCAGAAACAGGGTCTCACTCTTGCTCAGAGAGTCTTGAACTCCTGAGCTCAGGCGATCCACCCACCTCAGCCTCTGAGAGTGCTAGGATTACAGGTGTGAGCCACCGGGCCCAGCCTGGAGCTGTTATTTAAATTATGAGGGCACCTAACATCCCATGTTCTCAGCTTGGGGCCTCTGAACGGAGACAACAGGAACATTTGCATGTTACCATCCTCTGTCTGATAACTCAGAGGTTAGAAATGTTACCAACTCTGATGCCCTGAGTTGCACAAGTAACTGAGACTTTACCAGCTTATGAGGTCATGCTGCCACTTAATGTCTAAATCAGCAGAGCCCCAGAGCCCAGAGCGCAGCCTCCTTGCCCACACTTTCACCAGGGGCTCCTCCACAAGTTTTCTAGGACACCAGCAGAAATGTCCACAAAGCTACCAATCTGCACAGATCCCCCCTTCCCCCATGGGCCCGTGTTTCTTGGTCACTTTCTCATGCTCTCCTCTCCAAGGGCCCCTCCTCGGTCTACAGACACTCTCTTCAGTGCGTCTTCAGTGCGTCTTCACTCCAAGTGTGGGCACCTCCCTCCCTCATGCATCCCCAGCAAGGCTGGGGCCAATGTGAATACTTAAGGAGACATTCCGAAAGCCTGGAGGTGACAGAAGGACAGCACGGCACAGAGCACCTTCGCTGAGGTTCTCTTCTTGGGGTTGCCAGATTTTAGCAAATAAAAAATATAGAACTCCCAATTAAATTTGAATTTCAGATAAACTACAAATAATTTTCTAGTATAATTACGTCCTAGGCAATATTTGGGACACACTTATACTATAATATTATTTTTTCGTTCCCCTGAAATTCAAATTGAACTAGATGGCTGGATTTTTATCTGGCCAGCCTACCCCTCCTGGGTGTCCTTTTGCGGTCTCTGACATGTCCCCCTTTGCAAAAGCCAACTTACCTCCCACCATGGAGATCTCTCGAAGAAATCTTTCCTCCAGTACACATTCCTCAAGACTCCAAGAACAGAAAGCGGTTTTCTCCTCCAGAGTCCCAGGCTCCTCCAAGTCCTTATTCCCCTTCCCGGACGACTAAACACGAAGCATCAGTCATTCCTTTCAGAGAAGCCCCCCCCCCAAAAAAAAATGCCCTTTACTTTCTAATGGCATCAGAACAATATTCTGGAATCTGCACGTTTCCTAAAGTCTACCTTGCACAGTTGTCCTTTTCATTTTTTATTTTGTTGCAAATTGACCATTTATAATTGTGCATATTTATGGAGTATAAAGTGACGTTATGATTTATGAACACCACATGGATAAATTAAATCAAGTTAATTAACACGTCCATCACTGGAAATGCTTATCTTTTTTTGTGACTGGAATATCAGAAATTTACTCTCTTAGTTATTTTGAAATGTAAAATACACTGTTAGTAACTAGAGTCAAGGCGCTGTACAATGGAGCTCTAAAAAATCAACCTTATTCCTCCGTCTGAGATTTTTATATTCTTTGACCATCTCCTCCCCCCTCCTCCCATCCCCAGCCTCTATAACCACCTTCTATTCCCTGCTTCTATGCCTTCAGTTGTTTTTTAATTTCTTTATTTGTTGAGACAGAGTCTCGCTGTGTTGCCTTGGATAGCGTGATGTGGCCTCATCATAGCTCACAGCAACCTCAAACTCTTGGGCTCAAGCAATCGTCTCGCCTCAGTTTTTCTATTTTTAGTAGAAACAGGATGCTGCTCTTGTTCAGGCTGGTCTCGGAACTCCTAAGCTCAAGCAATCCACCTGCCTCGGCCTCCCAGAGTGCCCTTCAAGGACACTTTGATTCTCCCTGTAAGTGAGAGCACGCAGTATTTGTCTTCCCATGACTGGCTTATTTCATTCAGCACCATGTCCTCCACCGCCATCCATGTTGTGGCAAATGATGGAATTTCCTTCTTTTTAAAGACTGAACACTATTTCATTTTGTATATATGCCACATTTTCTTTATCCCTAAGTCTGTTGGGGGACACTGAGGTTAAATTTGTATTGTGGCTACAGGGAATAAGTGAACATGGGAGTGCGGGCATCTCTTTGATGAACTGATTTCAAATCTGGGTAAATGTCCAGAGGTGAGATTTCTGGATTGTATACAGTAATTCTATTTTTAGTTCTTTGAGGACCCTCCATAAAGGTTTCCATAATAGCTGCTAGTTTACATGCCCCCACCCGGGGGCCCACAGGGTGCAAAGGCGCCTTTACTCCTCTTACATAGTTCTTGAACGACCTGGCCTGGGGGAATAGCTTGCTCCCTTAGGGAATCTTGGTCAGCCTGTGGTAGAGGTTAGGAGTCTTCCTCAGGCACGGATAAGACTGCACCATGCTTCTCTCCAGAAGAAACAATCATTTTAGATACCAGATGGTGAGATAGCTCTGCCCCTGGGAGACAATCATTTCTGTTAGCTCACAGAGCAAAGCAATCCCCACTCCACAACTGGATTCTTACTTTACCTTTATGGAAATCAAAGGCCCATTAAAGCACTTTTCCTAAGTCAACCCTGTCAGTTGCCCTCGGGCTAAGACCTCAGCCTCTGCCTAAACGTAAGGACTGGTTGTACATTTTATGTACTACACAGGGTAGCACCTGTGGCTCAAAGGAGTAGGGCGCCAGCCCCATATGCCGGAGGTGGCGGGTTCAAACCCAGCACCGGCCAAAATCTGCAAAAAAAAAAATTGTACTACACAGACCGGGCAAGTTTTCATCAAATCGAAGGCTTCAGTCTTAGCCAAGGACTCAGCTGGTCTTCCAGCCCTGGACATACCTTTGGGGTTCCAGACCATTGATAGATTTGAATGTTTGTTTGGAAGCCTTGCTAGGTTTTTTTTTTTGGTTGAAAACATAGGGATGCTTCAATTATGCAGCCCTGCCAGCACTGAATTCTTCAAAAATAAATGAGCTTTCCAGATAACTGAAGCTTAGCTCTACAAAAATCAACACTTTGTTTATTTTATCCATTTTGATTGGAATCTGTCAAAACTGTCACAGTGAAGTATTTTGTCTGCGTTTTTAAAGTTTCTTCTCTGTCGCCTTTGTCCTCAGGCTACCAAATGGCTTGACACTGTCGCTAATGCGCCTGCTTCTAGACGCCCCTTTCCATTTTTATTCACTGTCAAGAAGAATGCGTCGAAAATAAGTAAATGGAATCTCAGAATCTAAAGACTTTTCTTACAAATAATGCTCTTGCCTTTAGTGTGGGACTTTGTGAAGGTTATTCCACAGGCTCAAAGGATTTAATATTGCATCGTGGTTTAATTTTAGATTTTCCTAGTTCTTGAAAGGTTAAGATTTCTTCCTTTCTGGATCAGTGGGATGTTATTATAATGAAATGCTCAAGTTCCTTTAAAGGAGCTATGTCAAGCTATCCAGGTTAGAGCTGTTGCTAAGGGAACCAGGAAAAGCCTTCTTAATGTATAAACCTGGTTATTATATTTAAAATTCAAAGAGCAGCCAGAGATTCCTAATGGGAGAGGGAAAGAAGAAAGTGGAAAAGTACTTATGTCCCAAGGGGACATGTAATTCCTGAGGTTCACCTATGTGGTCCAGAGTCAAACTCGTGGGATTACTCTTTCTTTTGTGTTTCTTTATTTTAGTTTACTTTTTTTTTTTAGAGAGACAGAGTCTCACTTTATTGCCCTCGGTAGAGTGCTATTGTGTCACAGCTCACTGCAACTTCCAGGTCTTGGGCTTAGGCAATTCTCTTGCCTCAGCCTCCCAAGTAGCTGGGACTACAGGTGCCTGCCACAACGCCCGACTATTTTTTGTTACAGTTTGGTGGGCTGGATTCGAACCTGCCATCTGCCACCCTCAGGATATGGGGCTGGTGCCCTACCCACTGAGCCACAGGCACCACCCTCTTTTGTATTTCTAAAGATGGAAGAAAAGGAAAGCCACTCTAAGGAGAGAAAGGGCAGGGGAGGGATGACACAGCAGCTCTCCCCCATTCGCTACTACCACTGGTTCTCAACCTTCCTATTGCCACGACCCTTTAATACAGGTGATGTCATCACGGCGGGTACTCACCTATGGGCGTATCTGCATGGGGGCAGACCCCCCTGGAGACGATAGCAGAGCAGTGTCTCCGTCCTAAGACCATCGCAAATATGTTTTCCGACCCTCAAAGAGGTCACGACCCACAGGTTGAAAACCGCTACAACTAGACTGATTGAAGGCCGAAAAAGCAGGGGAAGTACACACCTCTAATACCAACTCTAGGGACAGAAGAACTCTGAGACAAAGCTATCCAAGACGTGTTTGGATCTTGAAGCAGAAAATAAAGGAAAGAACTAACTATTGTTTTCCCACATAAAAGAAAATACAGCTGGGCGGTGCCTGTGGCTGAAAGGAGTAGGGTGCCGGCCTCATATGCTGGAGGTGGCGGGTTCAAACTCAGCCCCCGACAAAAACCGCAAAAAAAAAAAAAAAAAAAAAAATAGAAAGAAAGAAAAGAAAAGAAAATACAGCTGATCCTTGAGCAACTTGGAGGTTAGGGGTACCAACTACTCTGCCCCCGTGCCATTGAAAATCTGCCTGTAACTTTTGACTTTTCCAAAACTTAACTATTAGCCTACTGTTGATCCAAAGATCCAAAGATAATGTAAATAGGCGATGAACAGACATTTTGTATATGTATTATATAATATAGCCTTACAGAATAAGTGAGCTAGAGAAAAGCAAATGTGATTAAGAAAATTTGTGCTGGGGGCGGCGCCTGTGGCTCAGTGAGTAGGGTGCTGGCCCCATATACCGAGGGTGGTGGGTTCAAACCTGGCCTCCGCCAAACTGCAACAAAAAATTAGCCGGGCATTGTGGCAGGCACCTGTAGTCCCAGCTGCTCCGGAGGCTGAGGCAAGAGAATCGCCAAAGCCCAAGAGCTGGAGGTTGCTGTGAGCTGTGATGTGACAGCACTCTACTGAGGGTGATAAAGTGAGACTCTGTCTCTAAAAAAGAAAAGAAAAGAAAATTTGTGTTGGCTTGATGCCTGTAGCTCAGTGAGTACGGCACTGGCCACATATACCCAGTCCGGCAGGTTCCAGCCTGACCTGGGCCTGCTAAACAACAATGACAACTATAACCAAAAAATAGTTGGGCACCTACTTGGGAAGCTGAGACAAGTGAATGGTTTAAGCCCAAGGCTTTTGAGGTTGCTGTGAGTTATGATGCCACTGCACTCTACTGAGGGTGGCATAGTGAGACTGTCTCAAAAAAAAAAAAAAAGAAAAAAAATTTATGTTTGTTCAGTGAAAATGGATCATCATAGAGGTTTTCGTCTTCATGTTGAGTAAGCTGAGGAGGAGGAAAAGGAGGGTCTGAGCTCGCTGTTTTCTTTTTTTTTTTTTTTTTGAGACAGAGCCTCAAGCTGTCACCCTGGATAGAGTGCGGTGGCGTCACAGCTCACAGCAACCTCCAACTCCTGGGCTCAAGCAAGTCTCCTGCCTCCGCCTCCCAAGTAGCTGAGACCACAGGCACCCACCACAACGCCCGGCCATTTTTTGGTTGCAGCCGTTATTGTTGTTTGGCGGGCCCGGGCTGGATTCAAACCCGCCAGCTCAGGTGTACGTGGCTGGTGCCTTAGCCCGTTGAGCCATAGGCGCCCAGCCTGGGCTAGCTGTTTTCAAGGGGGCAGAGGTCGAAGAAAACCTATACATAACCAGACCCGTACAGCTCATCTCTAAAAAAAAAAAGGGGGTCAACTGTAACTTAAAAAATTAAAACATTGACATTAAAACGAAAACATTAAATTGTCCCTCAGTGAATGCTAATATCTCCTCCCTAGACTTTCCCCCTGCCACCCTCACCTTTTACCCACCTGTCAGGATGCCATGCTCCTGTGGGAGGGGGACTATGTTAGATTCCAAAAGATCATCCAGTCCATTATACTTATTGAACCATTGCAGAAACTAAGGCCCACAGAGTTCAGGGAGGACTTCAAGTCCTTACTCCTCATCCAGGATGCTTTCCCACTGCATCATTTGGAGCAGGATATCCCTGGAAAATTCAGAAATTTTCTCATTTCATAGTACTCCCTCATAGCTATAAAGAGCAATGTTTCCAAATTGTCTTCCACGGAAACCTAGCAGTTTCATCTAGCAGTTTCGGTTATGAACTGAAAGTGGGGACTCAAACAGAAGTTTGTAAATCCCTGCTCACATCAGCATTATTCGTAATAGCCAAGAGGTGGAAGCAACCTATATGTTCATCAATGGATGAATGGATAAACAAAATGTAGTGTACCCATACAGCCTTAATGGGAAAGAGGTGCTGATGTGTGCTGCAGCATGGATGAACTTTGAAGCGTTTATGCTAAGTGAAACAAGCCTGCCATAAAACAACAACTATCATGATTTCCTGTCTATGAGGTGCCTAGAGGTGTCTAATTCATAAAGACAGAAAGTAGGATGGTGGTTGCCGGGGGCTAAGGGAGTGGGGCATGGGAGTTAATGCTTAGTGGGTAGAGAGTTTCAGGTTGGGGAGATGGAAAAGTCCTAAAGATGGAGCATGGGGCTGGTGGCCCAACGATGTGAAGTCACTTAGTGCCGCTAAATGACAAACTTTATGTTACAAATATTCTACCACAATTTTTAAAAGGAGGAGAAAAAAGAGAGATGCTCTAATAATTAATGGTGTCATCAAACAAACAAGTTTGGGGTGGTCCGATCACTACACCCGCTACACACACACACACACACACTCTCACCCCTGCAAGTTACAGAGCACATTTAGTAAAAGACTCAGAGAAGTCTTAAATCAAAGACTGCTTAATTCAATTTGATCAAGCATTTCCTCAACTGAACACAGAAGCCTTTTTATTTTCATGGAACACTATTAGCAGCCCACATCCGTGATGCTCCCTTTGGGAAATGCTGATATGAGCTTCCTACCACTCAGAGCATTTCCCCTATTAATACCTCACTGGATACCGCCTGCAGGCCCAGGACAGTCCCTAACACTTAGACCTCAAGAGTATTTATTGACTATTGGATAATGAAGGAGCTCATTTATTGTCCCCACTTTACTGATAAAGAAACTACAGCCCAGGAAAGTCAATCCCTGGCTCAAGGTCCCTACAAAGCTACTCAGTCAAGGTCAGTGGTTGAGCCATGGGCAGAACTCCAGTTTCCCAAACCCTTTCCTGGGCTGTGCCCCTCAAACAGGGCCTCTTCCCTGATGGTCTTTTTCGGGTGCCCAAACGTAAGCAGAGCAAGTTCAAGGAGGGACCCTCAGGGTCCTGGGGCTGCTGAGTACTAGGTCAGGGGCATCAAAAGGGACAGAGGGACTCAGGCATCACAGACTCATTAGCGGCCAGTGTTCTGAGCCTCGCTCTCCCTTTTCTCTTCCTTTCTCTGAAATAAGAGTGGAGAAGTTTAGAGCAATTCCTGAATTTTCCTAATGTAAGAATGGAATACACCCCAGATGATATAAGGTTCATCTGGGATGCAGATTATACAGATTCCCAGGCCCATGTCCTAGAGATTCTGATTGAATAGGTCTGGAGCAGAACTTGGAAATGTTTTTAGAAGTGTCCCAGGGGATCTTATCTTGAAGGAAAAGTGAGTACCTCTGCCTTTAACACTCCAAAGGACCTCAGAAGAACACCTAGTTTAGCAACCTTCTTCACGGATAATACAGCTGAGACTCCGTACATCTGAGTCCAAGTTCACTACTTTTTGTAACAGCTTTAAGAGCAGAAACAAAGTCATGATATTGATTTCTTTGAGGACAGAGGTAGATCTGTCATTTCTTTAAAATAAAAATTGATCTCCATGCTCCCATCTCTTCCTTCCAGCAAACCCGACCCCATCCTGGTCCCCCACTGCCCAGTGAAAATTACTCTGCCCTTGTTCATTTCGGCATGTCCAGTCACTCCGGAAAATGTCCCAGCCATCTCCCTCACCCAGCTCTGATTGCAGTGTTGATCCAACTTGCTTTCCGAGCATGATGGAGACCAAATGGTGCTCGGCTTTCCCTGCCCACCTCACCTCCACCCCCATCCCAGCAGTCAGACGATTTCAGGCTCCAGCTATGCTTCCAGAGGAAGCTGGGAGTTCTCTCTCCCCGAGGAGCTTACCCCCCCCCACCACCACTGGAGAACCTGCTGCCCCAGCCCAAAGCATGAGACGGATGAGCTGAGACAAGGCTGGGCACACACACAGCATTCCCTCGTCACTTGGCAGTTCCTTGTCGAAGAGCAGATGGAAAAGTCTGAGGACACTTGATTCTTCAAATTCCTTTTCTGAGAGCTCTACCCTGTCTCAGCCCCAACAAATTAGTCTTTTCAGACTAGTTAAAACCATTCTCCTCCCTACTCACAGATACACCAATTTTCTTTGCTTTAGGGCCCAGGAAAGGGACATCTAAGAGATCAGTATATTTGGGGTTCAGGAGTTGTCTGCCCAGCTTCCCTGGTAAGATTTCTGCTTCTCCTAATTGGGGGAACCCAGCGTCCCAGCATCTCTGTTTAGGAGGGTCTTACCAGCTGCAATTTGCACAGTGGTGCCTCAATATTACTGGTGGCCCTAGCATCCTTGCCAATAACAGGATCGCAGCTTGGAGTCACAGACCTGGCTTCAAATCCCCGCTTTCTGGCTGCATAATGACTGCACAGAACTCCTCTGGGCCTGTTTCTGCATCTGTAAAATGAAGTGGTGGTATTTATGTCAGGAATTTGTCCTGAGAATTAAATGAGATGCCATTGGCAACATCCTTGGCACACAATAAAATAAATGCTCAGTGAAAGGAGTGGTTATGCTTGCCTTGAGCTCTCAGGACACTGTCTCACCTTCCCAGGGCTCCCCTTTGCCACAAGGAAAGCCAAGTGCAACCTGAGATGGGACCTGGATTATGGCCATCATAGACCCTAAATCTGAGGACTTTAAATTGTGGATTTTCACGTAAAATAAACACAAGGGATGTAAGAACTTGAAATTTGACCCGAGAATGTGTAATTTGATCTGTATTGCTAAATTGCTTTCCAGAAAGGTTGTGCATACCAGATAGGAAGTGCCTGCTTCGCTTCTATGGGCAGAGTCTCTCTTATCTGAAAGGTCTGGATTTTTTTGAATTGGGGCTATTTGAATACAAATAAAATATCTTGGGGATGGGATTGATGTTTAGACAAAAAATTCATTTACGATCCATATATACCTTCTACCCAGAGAAGGTAGAGTCTTGCTCTGCTGCCCGGGCTAAAGCACAGTGGAATGATCATAGCTCACTACAACCTCAACCCCCTAGATTCAAGTGATCCTCCTGCCTCAACCTCCAGAGTAGCTGGGACTACCGGTATATGCCACTATACCTGGCTAATTTATGATGCTTTTTATAGAGTCAGAATCTTGCTCTTTCTCTGGCTGCTCTTGAACTCCTGACTTCAAATCATCCTCCTGGCTTGACCTCCCAGAGTGGTAGGATTATAGGTATGAGTCAATGCACCTGGCTTATTGTATATAATATTTTTCTAATTTATTTATTTATTTAGAGATAGCATCTCATTATGTCGCCCTCGGTAGAGTGCTGTGGCGTCATAACTCACGGCAACCTCCAACTCTTGGGCTTAAGTGATTTTCTTACCTCAGCCTCAAGCAGCTGAGATTACAGGCACCTGCCACAATGCCTGGCTATTTTTTGGTTGCAGTTGTCAATGTTTAGCAGACCCAGGCCAGGCTCAAACCCACCAGCCCTGGAGTATGTGGCTGGTGCCCTACTCACTGAGCTACGGGTACTGAGCCAGTATATAATATTTTTAATAATTTTCTGCATGAAACAAAATTTATGTTAAGTACTTATGTGTGGAATTTTCCATTGTGGTGTCTTGTTGGCCTTCAAAAAGTTTTGAATTTTAGAGCATGCTGACTTTCAGATTAGAGGGGCTTAACCAGTAGCAAAATTTTTTTTTTGAGACAGTCTCTGTTCCTGGGCTAGAGTGCCATGGCATCATAGCTCACAGAACCTCAAACTCCTGGGTTTAAGTGATCCTTTTGCTTTAGCTTCCCCAACATCTGGGACTACAGGTGCCCACCACAATATCTAGCTGATCTTTTCTATTTTTAGTAGAGACTGGGTCTCCCTCTTGCTCAGGCTGGTCTTGAACTCTTCAGCTGAAGGGATCTTCCCACCTTAGCCTCCCAGAGTGCTAGAATTGCAGGTGTAAGCCTTATCACCTGGCCTTGTAGCAGCATTTTTAAAGACATTATCAGTTCAAAGAACCATTTCATTTTTGTCCCAATAGGTGAATTTGTGATTAGCAGGAGGTTGAAGTTTTTTTGTATGTATTAGACATTTATATTTCTTCTTTTTTTCTTTGAAATGCCTTTAGATTATCTTATTCACATCCTTTGTTTATTTTTATAAGGCTTTTAAATATTAATTAAAAATCATACTTATAGTTTATTTATTAATTTCTAATCTTTATATAAAATATAAATCCTTTATCTGTCATACACGAGGTAATTTTTTTCCTGTCATTTAACTTAGTGAATTTCATGTATTCCAAAGTTTTCCATTTTTAGGTAGTCAAAACAATCTTTTCTCTAATGAGTTCTATTTTTGATAGTCTAGCCAACTATTTTAAATTGCACATGAACTTTATGGACACCCTGTGTTAAAGAAGGCCTTCACCCCAAGATTATGTAAACATTTACTTTATTTCATTCTAGTATTGTTTTTCTTTTTCTTTCTTTCTTTTTTTTTTTTTTTTGGAGACAGAGCCTCAAGCTGTCACCCTGGATAGACTGCCGTGGCATCACAGCTCACAGCAGCCTCCAATGCCTGGGCTCAAGTGAGACTCTTGCTTCCGCCTCCCAAGTAGCCGGGACTACTACCCGGCCATTTTTTGGTTGCAGCCGTCATTGTTGTTTGGCGGGTCTGGGCTGGATTTGAACCCGCCAGCTCAGGTGTACGTGGCTGGCGCCTTAGCCCGCTGAGCCACAGGCACCGAGCCCTAGTATTGTTTTTCTTTCCTATATGGGTACTGTTTAGTTCATCTAGAACTATTCTGTTCAATATGGTAGGTACTAGCACAAATGGCGATTTAAATTTAAGTTTTAATCAGTTAAAAATGTGGTTTCTCAGTGTACTAGCTCCGTTTTAAATACTCAGTAACCATTTGTAGCTAGGAACTGTCATATAGAACTACGCACATATACGGTATTTTCATCATTACAGAAAGTTCTATTGGGCAGAGCTGATCTAGGATTCATTTTGTGAATGAAGGGGAAAGGAAGGGAATCCAGCTTTTTCCCAAATAGTTCAGTGGTTATTCCAATGCCATCTTTTGAATAATTTACCACTTTGATCTGTATTTGAAATGCCACATTTATAGTCGTAAGTCTAGAAATATAAACCTGGATCCATTTCTGCACTTCCTATTCAAGATCACACAATTCAACTATGATAATTCTATAATATATTTTAATGTTGGATAGAGCAACGCCGTTTTTCTTTCCTCCTTATTTTTCTTTCTAAACAAATTCTTGGCAATTCTCATAACTAGACAAACTTTAAAATCATGTTGTCATATCCATATAATAAGTCCACTCCCGAAGGGCTGTTACCTGGCACCTGTTTTCCCAGCCCCCTGCACATCTAACTACACTCCAACTAGGCTTAGCCACTTGCCTTTCCGTGAATGCACACTTTGCTTCCTTGTTACTGTGCTCTGTGTCCTCCCCTTGGAGGTCCACTGGGGACTTTCACTTGCTCTCTCAGTTCAAAGCTCATTTTCTCTCTGAAGCCTTTTCTGATGCTGCTGGACAGATGTAGATTCTTCTCCTGCTGTACATTGTTCATTCCTATGATGGAACAGTTATCTCATTATTTTGTAAGTCTTCTCACTATTCTAAACTATTTGAGGACAAGGACTGTGTCCCTTTTGTTTTGAATTCTCAAAACCTATCAATAGCACTTTGACTCAAGATAGCCACTCAACAAAACTATATTGAGCCAGGCAGGATTGCTTAAGGTCAGGAGTTGGAAATCAGACTGAGCAGGAGAAAGAAAATAATTAGCCAGTGGTTGTGGTATATGCCTGTAGTCCCAGCTACTTGGGAGGCTGAGGCAGGAGGATCGTTTGAGCCTAGGAATTAGAGGTTGCTGTGAGCTACAATGACCACGCTGCTCTTTAGCCCTGGTGACAGAGTAAGATTGTCTCAAAAAGAGAATGTATTGAATCAAAGAGTATAATTCAAGTAACATTGGACAAGTTGGTTGTGGCCTTGAACATAGTTATCAGTGGGCTTTGGTGAGGGCAAAACTGTACGGTGTTCCTTTAATCTGGCAGAGATGTGATAACTAAATTGGAGTAGGGAAGGGAAGGAAAGCGCAGAGACTAGTTAAGAGGCCATTAGAAGAGTTTAAGGCAGATAGAGTGAAGGCCTGAATAAGAACGACGTCTGGGGCTTGGAAAGGAGGGGACATTGCTGAGGGATGATGCCGTGTTAGAACTGTCAGACAGTGCCAAAAATGTGACCAGGAACCTAATGGGAACTTTTTGCAATTTGTTCTCACAGACTTCTCAATATCTGTATTTTGTGTCATTCTTAAACATTACAACGAGATTTTATTATAAAATCAAAATGAATTATTGTAATGTCATCAATAATTGTTTTACAAGTAGCTCAGATCCCTCAGTCAAGTCACTTAACCTCTTTGTAACTGTCTCCTCATCTGTAAAATTAGTGTTGCAATGCACATCCCTTAGAGCAATGGTCTCCAACCTTTTTGGCACCAGGGACTGGTTTCATGGAAGACAATTTTTCTGCAGGGGTTGGGTGTTGATTTTGATATGAGTCTATAAGCAATTGATTTTTTTTTTGGAGACAGAGTCTCAAGTTGTCACCCTGGGTAGAGTACCGTGGCATCACAGCTCACAGCAACCTCCAATTCCTGGGCTCAAGCAAGTCTCCTGCCTCTGCCTCCCAAGTAGCTGGGACTACAGGTGCCTGCCACAATGCCCGGCCATTTTTTGGTTGCAGCCGTCAATGTTGTTGGCGGGCCCGGGCTGGATTCGAACCCGCCAGCTCAGGTATACGTGGCTGGCGCCCTAGCCCATTAAGCCACTGG
>CAUYON010131115.1:0-47432 GCA_963573935.1 Arctocebus calabarensis | reverse complement strand
TTTTTTTTTATTAAATCATAGCTGTGTACATTAGTGCACTGATGGGGTACAATGTGCTGGCTTCGTATACAATCTGAGATATTTTCATCCAAATGTTCGACATAACCTTCATGGGATTTTCTTGGTTATTGTATGAAAACATTTGTATTCTGCATTTAGTAAGTTTCACCTGTACCCTTCTAAGATGCACCATAAGCGTGATCCCACCATTTATCATGACTTGAGTCTTGAGTGTTACAATTTTAATACAGTTTTTCCTTTTCTTAAAATGCATATAGCATTTTTTGGCATCTTGTGTATTTATAATCCTGCCTATTCAACTCTTCCCCTTGCAGGTTTATTTATTTATTTTTTGAGACAGAGTCTCACTTTGCCACCCCTGGTAGAGTGCCATGGTGTCCCTCCAACTCTTGGGCACAAGTCATCCTCTTGCCTCAACCTTCCTAGTATCTGGGACTACAGGTGTCTGCCACAACATCTGGCTATTTTTAAACATAGGGTCTTGCCTTCGCACAGGCTGGTCTGGAACTCCTGAGCTCAATCAATCCACCCACCTCAGCCTCCCAGATTGCTAGGATTACAGGCTTGAGCTACCACGTGCTGCCCTCCTTTGCATGTTGAAAACAAACCTCAGACTCAGCATCCCCCAATAGCAACATGATCCTCCCATGCAAACTGGGTCTTTCCCCAGTCTTTCTATCTTAGTGAATAAATTCCATCTTTATCTAGTTAGCCAAGCAAACAAACTGGTAGCTATTTTTTACATCTCCCTCTCCCTCAGGTCCTCTATTCAAACAATGATAAAAATGAGTCCTATGGCTTTGTAAATACTGAATGACCAAACACACCCACTTCCCTTCATCTCCATTCCCACCATTCCCTCTGATCTATAGCTATAGATAGCATCCCACTGAATTCTGGGAATTCATTCTTGGGCAATCTCTTCTTTCTCTCCAACTTTAATGCAAGAGCCAAAAACTGAAAAAAAAAAAAAAAAAGAAAGAAAACATATAAAAATGCAACTTTTATTGTGTCTTCCCTCTACTTTAAACCTGTCCATGGCTTCCAGCTTTTACTAAGGGGAAACACACTATCCTGAATTTACAAAGCTACAAGCCCTGGTGGGCCTTACCTCTGTCACTATTCCCAGTCTCATTGGACAGAACTCATCCCCTCTGCTTTGGTGGCCTTGCCTCTTTTCATTTTCCCAAATGTTCCATTTTTTTTCCCCCACAAGTTGTTCCTTCTCTCAGAGTTCAGCTAAAATGTCGCTCATAATAGAGCTACCTGAAGACCATTTAAGTTTGGGAGCAATATAAAGCTGTTGAAGCTGGGCAGGTGCAGTAGCTCACATCCATAATCCTAACACTCTGGGAGGCAGAGGCAGGAGGATCACTTAAGCTCAGGAGTTCAAGACCAGCTTGAGCAAAAGTGAGACTACTGTCTCCACAAAAAATAGAAATATTAGCTGGGAGACTGATACATGATGATTACTTGAGCCCAGGCATTTCAGGTTGCAGTGAGCTATAACAAAGTCAACACAATTTAGCCTCGGCCACAGAGCAAAACCCTGTCTAAATAAATAAATAAATATAAAAATAAATAAAGCTATTGAGCCTCAAAGGGTCTTGGTCTCCAGAGTCTCCCTCCCTTCTCCCAAAAATCTTCTTCTTCCCTACGTGAATTTATTCACATTTCCTGCTAGTGACCTGATATATATGTGAAGAGTTATTAAAAAGAGCAGTTTTGGGTGGTGCCTGTGGCTCAAGTGAGTAGGGCACTGGCCCCATATACTGGAGGTGGTGGGTTCAAACCTGGCCGCAGACAAAAACTGCAAAAAAAAAAAAAAAAAGTAGTTTTGGTTCAGTGGCCATAGGACAGTGGTTATGGCACAGTCATGTGCACTGAGGCTGGCAGGTTCAAACCTGGCCAGTGCCAGCTAAAACAACAATGACAACTGCAACCAAAAAATAGGGCATTGTGGCAGGCGCCTGTATTCCCAGGTGCTTGGGAGGCTGAGACAGGAGAATGGCTGAGCCCAAGAGTTTGAGGTTGCTGTGAGCTGTGATGCCACTGCACTCTATGGAGGGCAACATAATGAAACTCTATCTAAAAAAAAAAAAAAGAAAAGAAAAGAAAAAGAAAATAAAAAAATAAAAATAAGAACAGCAGTTTTGGTCAATCTATTATTATTTTAAAAAATAATTCTCTAGGACCGTACACTTTATATATATATATATAATGCTTACATAATTCAAAGTCTTTTCCTTTAAGAGATTTTTTTCTTGAAACAAATAGAACATACTCTGTAGTCATTTACAGTCTACTTAAGCCAGAAAGTTAAAAAATGTATTTACAACTTTTGCTATTTTAAAATTGATGCATGTTTCTATTAAGATATATATATGTGGGCTTGGTGCCTGTGGCTCATTGGGCTAAGGTGCCAGCCACGTACACCTTAGTTGGTGGGTTCGAATCCAGCCCAGGCCCACCAAACAACAATGACGGCTGCAACCAAAAAATTGCCGGGCGTTGTGGCGGGCGCCTGTAGTCCCAGCTACTTGGGAGGTGGAGGCAGGAGACTCGCCTGAGCCCAGGAATTGGAGGTTGCTGTGATGCCACGGCATTCTATCCAGGGTGACAGCTTGAGACTCTGTCTCAAAAAAAAAAAAAGATGTATATATATGTACAGAATTTGTAAAGAATCATATAATTTTAAGAAGGCCACACAATGAAATGTAAGTCTTCTTCTCAACTCTGACCCCTCTCCCAGAAGCAAGGTATTCATCATTAACAGTGCTTTAAATAGCCTTTTAGATGTACATGGTGCTGTCTCAGCGCCTGTAGCTCAGCCGGCCACTTACACCACAGCTGGCAGGTTCGAACTCAGCCCTGGCCTGCTAAACGATAATGACAACTATAACAACAACAACACAAAATAGCCAGGTGTTGTGGCAGGTGCCTATAGTCCCAGCTACTTGAGAGATTGAGGCAAGAGAATCACTTAAGCCCAAGAGTTGGAGGTTGCTGTGAGTTGTGACGCCACTGCACTCTACCAAGGGTGACATAGCGAGACTCTGTCTCAAAAAAAAAAAAAAAAAGAAAAAGAAAGAAAGAAATACATGGTGCACACACAGTGCAAATACACACACATTTATTTCTAGAAAGGGTGACCCATCATCTCCCTTTCCTGTAACTATCTCAGAAATCATCACCCTTCAGAACACAAAGATCCTCTTTCCCTTCACTTACATCTTCACTGTCCTCTGTTTGTGCTAACCCCAATTTATTGAACATCTTCTCCTTTTTCAAAGTATTAATAGATATACAAGCCTTTTCCAGTCTTTTGCCATTATATAATACAAAAATTATTCTTTCATTAAGCATATTGCAAATTTTTCAACAATTACATTTTTGATTTATTAATGTTTTCTTCTAGCAGGATTTAAAAATTTATGGACGCAATCAATCAATCTGAACTTTGTGTCTCGCTGTAGTATATGTTTGTTTACTGCACACCTGTATCTTTGCTCAGACACATCAATATGCTTAAACAAAGGTCTGACAATTAAGATCACAAACACCTCCAAGAAAAAGTGCTACATACTTCATTGCTGAATGTCACTATTGTCACCTTTGAAGTACTCACTTTGAGAAGCTCTACACCAATACACATGCCTCGTTCACCCTTCAAGGCAATTTTGGAACTCTTTTTCTGGAAAGGCCATCAGAGTTATTGTCATATGAGGTCTGACAATTAAGTTCACAAAGTTGCTGCCATGCGCTTACTTTGGCAAAACTGTACAAACAACTCGGTAAGGTTTCATAACCTTGGTATATCAGTGTCTCACAGCCGTGTTGGACTTGACCTGTAGTAATGTTCCTCACTTTCTTCCTATCATTTCTCTATGTAATATACTATTAGGATAGCATAATGGACAGTTTTTTATTTTATTTGGTTTTTGCCACCAAGTGTTTATTTGGGGAACTCATACTATCTTACTTTTGCTCCTGGAGGTATATTTTCAACCCAGGTCAGCCAGAGGAATTTTTTTCCCCCTCTGTCCTCCTCAAAGATGTGTGACCCAAGATGGGCCATGCTATCCCTCCCTGGGAATGCTGGTACAGGGAGACAGGGGCTGTTGTTTTTGTTTGTACTTTTTTGCTGGTATTTTTGAATCTGAGGATGCTGCAAAAGTAAAGCTGCCCATGGCTCTCTGATGTAGGGTGAGTGGTTCTGTCCTGAGAACAAAGCTACCAAAGAGCGAAGAGGGGGAAACCTGGAGACGGTGCCCCTGCCTCTGGATGTAGCTATGCCTGAAGCAACCTTTTAGTCACATGAACCAAAGACTAGTATATTCCTGTTAGTGTTTAAACTAATTGGATGTGTGTTTCTGTCACTTCTACCTGAAATAGTTTGACTAATATTGGAGTGGTTTCATGGTATTTCATGGTGTTTTGACAAAGGAGTTATGATTGTCTGACTCTTGACTTTTCCTTCCTTTGGAGTTCCATTTTTGGGGCAGGGAGGGGATCTGGAGACACACACACACACACACACACACAAAATCAATAATTTGATTTCACCTACCTAAGTAACCAATAACCCCTGAAAGGCTCAGGTGAAGGTGAGTCAGTGTTCGGGTTCTAGGCAGAATCTCCCACCTAACTCTTTATAAATTGGCGTATTAGTTGCCAGAGAGGTTATATTTATTATATATTTCCATCAGAAGAGACTGAACGCTATTTAATGAAAATTAGAGCAGCTAATTAAGTGGATTTAGAATTTAATGTACTGGTCTTTTACAACCTAGCAGGCTTCAAATAGTTGAGGGATTTGTTGATTGGGACTAACTGGCGATGGAGTCAGACTGTTGGGATTTTGCCATTCCTAATCCAGCAGTGATGCAGTGATAGCATCAGACCTTCAAACTCTTCTAAGAATTAAGTGCCAGTATGAGACATTTCAATGCACAGTCAACTGAGCTGAGAGTTGTTGAGTTTATAAAAGAACACTTCTGCTTGAGTTACCATTAAGGATTAAGCTGTGATTATTTTGTGTAGTCATCAAACGATAGATTAAGGAATGTAGAAATACTGTGCATTCTTTTGTTTATTCATTGCTCTATTCATTTATTCAACAAACATTTAAGGAGTGCCTACCACCTGCAGGCCCTGCTCAAAGTGTGGAGATACAGTAAGAAACAAGACGAAAGCTTTCCGTCCTCATGTAGCGCACACTCCCAAGCCTCTGAGAACTGAAGTTAGAATGTGCATATATATATATTAATCTTCACAATAATGAGCAGCCACCTGCAAAAGGATGAGGACAATTGAGGCATCTAAAGGGACAAATGAAACTGAAGAAATCAGGCTTGCCTTCTCCTAGATTTTCTATACTGTTGCCTCAACTTTCCATTTGGCCTTGCTCATGGAATTATTGCCTAAGAATGTTCATAGCACTTATCTCAGAAGAATGTGGAGATCCAGAGATGAAAGGAGCTGATATATGTAATTGTAGTATTAGTAAAGATGAAATGCTTTGTAATTTACATTTATAATGACACGTTATGGTTACATGGAATGTTTTTCCCAGTGACTTCTACTATACCTTACTTTCCAACCTTTCTGATCTTACTAGCATGCAAGTGGCAATTATTATCCCCTTTATTTTGTTGATAGGGAAACAGGTATTTAGTGAGCAACTTATCTATATCAGAATGCTTGACCAGCTTTATAAGAAAGTCTGATTACAGATTCAAAAGGAAAATAAATTACACCTGCACAGTTTCCGCAGAGCTCTGGTTCAGCTTTTGACATGAACGAAGGATGTGGCCTTGGACACATTGATTTCATTGCTCTGGTTTCAGCTTCTTCATCTGGAATATGAGGCCAAGTGCTAGCTTCATATCCAACTAATCTTTATTATATGCAAGCCATGTGCTAGATGCTTTCAATGTTATATGGCATTGAATTCAATCTAAATTAAATTTAAATTAACCCTCACAATAAATGAAGACAATTGGGCACCAAAAACTTAATGTAATTTTCCCAAGTACATATCCAGCGAGCTAAAGGTAGAGTATGTCAATCCAGATGTCCCGACTTCAAAATCAATGGTTTTTCCTTCATATGTCAGTACTTTTTCTGGAAGTGATACAAAAATATACATGTGGGCTCAGCGCCTGTGGCTCAGCGGGCTAAGGTACCAGCCACGTACACCTGAGCTGGTGGGTTCGAATCCAGCCCAGGCTCGCCAAACAACAATGATGGCTGCAACCAAAAAATGGCTGGGCATTGTGGCAGGCGCCTGTAGTCCCAGCTACTTGGGAGGCGGAGGCAGGAGACTCGCTTGAGCCCAGGAATTGGAGGTAGCTGTGAGCTGTGATGTGACAGCACTCTATCCTGGGTGACAGCTTGAGGCTCTGTCTCAAAAAAAAAAAAAAATACATATATATATATATATATATATACACACATGTGATTGGATTTATTGACATACAAACTAAAAGAATCCTATTACCAAAATACTAAAAAATGTTTATGTAAGGAGTGAAGTAATTACTCGACACATTAAAGATTTTTGAAGTATGACTAATGTATACAGCCAAACTGTTTATGATGTAGTACTGTGTAAGGTCTCTAAGTGATACAAAAGGCTATCAAATAATAAATACATTATAAAATAACAGGAGATTCAATGTGTTATCCACATACTGATTTAGAGGCTGAGAAAGGTATGATTTCAAATAGACTTTTTCATTCCATCCTGTGCAAAAACGGATTTGATAGGTTAAGTGAAACTACAGAACAAGGAAACTAGTGTTTAAAAAAAATATATATATATATATATGTAGAATTTTATGATTGGCAAATCTGTTACTAAGCCTACTAACAGAGTTTATAAAAGAACATTTTTTTTTTCTTTTTTTGAGACAGAGCCTCAAGCTGTCCCCTGGGTAGAGTGCTGTGGCATCACAGTTCACAGCAACCTCCAACTCCTGGGCTCAAGCGATTCTCTTGCCTCTGCCTCCCAAGTAATTGGGACTACAGGTGCTCACCACAACACCCAGCTAGTTTTTGGTTGTAGCTGTCATTGTTTGGCAGGCCCGGGCTGGATTCGAACTCACCAGCTCAGGTGTATGTGGCTGGTACCTTAGCCGCTTGAGCCACAAGCACTGAGCCAAAATAACCTTTTTTTTAGTTGGCTGATAGAGGTTAATCACTGTAACTGGAATATATAGACTAAAACTGATAATAACAAAGCTAGCTGATGTAACAGGGTGGGTTAAAATAAAGATATTTGCACTATCACTACTCAGGAAATGCTGCTGTTTGGGGAAACTACCTACATCTCTGGTGTGGATTATACTTTAAATTTTCTCAAAAGTCTATTGTTTTTCTGTAATTTATAGTTTTTCAGCATTATTTAAGAATATTTAATTCCGCCATAGAAAATAAGAAGGAAAAACAAAAGAATAGATGATAGAAAGCCCAAAAGCAAATAGCTTGTGAAACAAAAAGTTAAGTAGAATACATGTGTGGTGAGCAGATAAACATGATGGAAGGGTGGGAAAATTACTTCTGTGTAGAAAAGAATGGAAGGCCTGAGTATGCACCAAATATTCATGATTCACTAAATAAACATGAGGCATAGCAGATACTCAATATTTATTATATTGAAAATCAGCTGCCTATTGGTGACATCCAATATGGCCCCAGTCAATAGCTGCTCATTGGACTATTTGGCAAGTTTCTAACAGAGCAAGTGGCTGCAGGTGCCTTACATCTGGTGGACAATGTTGCTCTCAGAACTCAGACCTCAACTCTGGTCCTAGTAACCACACTACAAGTGGGGAGGGCTGATGGGGAAGGCCGATGTCCCTCAGTTAGATGAGAGACACAAGTAGTGAACTAATCTACCCAGTTCACATAAATGCGATGGACCCTACATTCAGAGGGTGTGAGCCTTCATCTGTTAGCACCCTATGCTTTGTGGGTTAACCTTTCCTCTGCTTCTCCTTGTATGTTTTAAACCAATGGAATAAATCCCATGATTTGACTGTGAGCCTTAATTTAGTCAGTGAGTCTTCCAGCTCTATGATGTCTGTGGTAACCTGCCTGTTTATTGGAGAATATGATTGCCTGAAAATAATGCTCTTTCTGTATGGTACTGCTGGTCAATTTTTGCCTCATACTTCTTCCATACATTTACAACCGATGGTAATTACACTAGAGGGGATAAAGAATATAGCATTTCAGAAAGGTATTCGGTCATCTAAAGAAAGCATTTAACTGTCACAAGGATGCATTCCAATAATAGTCTTGCTGAAGCAGACAAACAAGAAAAGAATTCATGGGTCAGCAGAATAAAATCACAGGACTTTAAAACTGGTTCTAATTCAAACTCTTATTTCAAAAGATAAGATACAGTGACTTGCCAAAGCTCACTATTTCTAGTAACTAGTAAGCCAGCGCAGGAGCCAGTGCTGTGGAAAGGTGCTACAGGCTTATCTGAGATACTACTGCTGTCCTTTTCTGGATTCTGGAAGCAAACATTCTAGTCTATGTAAGGACTAAAGATACAAACTACAGCTGTCACAATTAATACATTAATGTTACACGGTACAAAAATAAACAGCAATTCTTTTTTTTAACAAATAAGAAAAATAGTTGTTCTTTCCTTGTGTTAATCTGATCTTGACATTACAGATTTCCATTTGACGGTGGAAGACTGAACTTCATTTAGTCAATTATGTCAAGTTAGTTTACTTTTGCTGGGAGTTTATGCCCAGCTATCCAAAACATTCAATGCAACAAAACTTTTATACCCTAGAAAATGCAGATGAGGAATTGTATTAGACATTTGGAATATAAAAATGAATGATTTAAATTATGAAAACCAACACATGCTTGTGAGTTCTTTCTATGTGCAGCCACTGTTCTGGTCCCTAGGAATTCCACAACAGGGGCTCAAACTAGTGAATATTTATTATTGATAAAAAGTAGTCCAGACACTTGATTGGCAGTTCAACTCTGATATCGGTGACTTAAATGGTTTCTGTCCTTCCACTTTAATTATTTCAGAATTTTCCTTTAGGCTTGTTGTCTTGCCGTTACAAAATATATGCTTTAGCCTCAGGTACGTGCCACATCTTCACAGTATCATGTCCAAGGCAGGAGGGGTGATAAAAGCAAGACCTTCTCTTATAAGCCTTTCTCTCTCTCTCTCTCTCTCTCTCTCTCTCTCACACACACACACACACACACACACACACACACAAACACATTTCATCCTTAGACTTCTCAGTAGACTTCCCCTCAGATAGATGTTGACTAGTAGAATGTCATGTGATGTTGGAGCTATTCTATCATCTGTACTATCCAAAATGGTGCTCATCAGCCACATATAACTTCTGAGCATTTGAATTATCACTGGGGTGACTAAAGAACTCATTTTTTAAATTTAAATTTAAACATATATACCTGCAAGTGTCTAGTGCTTACATATTGCTCTGCAGTCTTTAATTCTTCCTGGCTACAACTAGGTCTGTTGTGACTGGTAGCTGCAAGGGAGGCTGGGACAGCAATTATCTACTTCTAAGGGAGGAACAGCTTGGAAATGGCTCTTTGGCAGCAACCAAGAGTTTGTGCTATAAAAGTAAGTAAGACAGGACACCATGGAGCTGATACTGTAGAGAGAGTGGTAAACAGCATACAAGTAAAAATATACAACTAAATAAGAAAGGAAACTGTGTTCAGCTTCACACAAGATGTGAGAATTATCTAGACTCAGTCAAAATACTTAGTCCAGATTTCAGATTCTAGAATAATCTAATAGAGAGTGACAGAAAGAGTGAAGAAATGATTTAAGAAAGGGGTTAAGAAAAGCTTCCAGAAGTTCATAATCTGGTAGAAAAGGAAGAGAAGCATGTAGAATAAATTATGTAAAATAAATATGGATATACACATTTTTTATATAAACATAAATATCTGCTCATATACATGCACATATATACTACATAACAAATAGAAATATTCAAATGCACACACACACACAGAGTAAAGGCAGTTTCTCTATTAAGGAGAAGCAAAACATCTTTGGGTGCTTCTCTGGTACCTCCAACAAGCCTTACATAACATAGCAAGACAGGATTCTCAACAGAGAAGCATTGGAATGTGGTTCATCTACTATCCATGAAGCAACAGTAGAATGAGCAGTCAAAGGACTATAGTATTGAAAAATAATTTTTCTAAAGCACTTTCCAGCTTTAGTACATTACTGTTTTTGACCTTTATAATTACCGTTTTCCTCCAAACATGGTATGAACTATTTCTGTGCAACAATAGCTGAAATTATCCATATAATAAAAACATTTATTCCATAGTTCTCATAGGATTCATGGTACCACTTGTAACATATCTTCTTCAAATACTTTTGTACTTTTTATAACTTTCTCAACTATAATGAAGTAAAAAGATAGTATGTACCAAATCAATGTCAGTACTTGTGGCAAACATTTCAAAATAGACATGCACATTTGCCTCAACTATAGACTTCAAAATATACACATCCTCTAAGTTCACATGACTATGTATGTCTATGTCAATATATATGATTTCTATGGTTACTAAAGACTTCTATATTGATATACAGGTTGAATAGCTCTTATATGAAATGCTTAGGACCAGAAGTATAGGGGCACAGTCATGTGCGCCCTTGTAAGGTCAATCAGTCTCCCATTTTGTGAAGGCAAGTTTAAAGTCTTTTGTGAGTTAGAAAGGAAACTCACAGGCTGGGATTTTCCAGGCTACTCCCTTAAGACGATTAACTGCTTCCAAATGGTCGGTTAAAGGATTATTTAAGAATAATAAGAATAATTTTGGTAAAGTAGTTATCAGTTAAGCCAGTTAAATCTTAGCTGATAAAGATAGTTTTACATAATAAGTGGTTATCAGTTAGTCCAATTTATCCATAAACCTAGAAGTACCAGGCAGTAAAAGACCTGGGGCAAGGTTTAAGTCATATGTTTATTGATTAAGTCATAAGATTCAGTCATATGTGTGTTGATTAAGTTATGTGCCTATATAAGCCTTGTTGGAAGAAATAAATTTGCTGTAATGCCTGAGTGAGCTTCAGCCGCTGAAATGCCTGAGCGAGCGTCAGCCATTCCCTTTCAAATTGATCTTTCCCTCTGCGTCATTGATCAGGGGGCTGGGTGGCAGCAACACAGAAGTGCTTACAATTGTGGAATTTTCTGGGTTTGGGAATATTTGCATATGTATACTGACATATCTTGGGGAGGGGATCAAAATCTGAACACAAAGTTCATTCTTTTCATTTATGCCTGATTTACATAGCCTAAAGGTAATTTTATACAGTATTTTAAATAATTTTGTTTGAAACAAAGTTTGTGTAGATTGCAGAAAGCAGAAGTGTAACTATCTCAGGCACCATGTGAACAATCTGTGGTTTTTCACAGAATGATGTACCATAATACAGGGAAATACTCTGCTCAGGGCAGATAAGCAGGGCAGTGGCATTACCAGAACACCTGTGCCAGATGTTAAACAGCAACACACAGCGGCAGGCTTTCAGCCTGCACCTACAACATTGTGGATGTTGTGTCTTGATTACATTTGTATTTGTGTGTTTTTTTCTTTTAGGAAAGAAGACTCATCAGAAACAGTTGAGGAACCAGGAAGTGGGTCTCATAGGCGTGACTGGGTATTCTGTTGACAGTTTTTCACACTATTTCCCCCAGAGTCATATCCCCCATTGCATTAGAAATTTCTGATTTTTTAAAAATTGACACAACTCTGTGTTCTGTGATGAATGCACAATGCTCGAGTCCTTCAATAAACCCATTACACGTTTTTACCATGTTATCTATGGGCCTTTTTCTGCAGTGTTAACAACCTAATCTGCATCATCATTGGAGTCGTGAACATCTTGATTCAGAACTATTTTAGCTACTACACCAAGTCAACGAATGAACAACTTGAGCCCCCTTATCCCTGCTAAACACTTGTTTCATACTCACTTCTTCAAGTTTACTGATGGACTCTGAAAGTATATATTTTTGCATCTGTGAAAAGGTCTGAGATCATTGTTTTCTCATTTGACATTTGAAATCCTTCAACGTCGCCACCTTGTTTATCATCATCACCTAACATAGTTAACAGGCCAGAGGTTGTGCCAGGCACACAATTGTGTCTTTAGTCACTGTGCTTCAAAGTATTGGCAACAGCATAGATGGCGTCTTTCTTCCTAAACTCCTTTTAAAAACCTCCCACATCTCCACCTACCTACGTGTTTGATAGCATGCTATTCAAGATGGTATTTTTGTACTTACTCTTCATTGATCTAAGGATACCCTGGTCACATGGCTGAATTAATGAAGTCAAATTTGGGCAAAGTACATGGCACAAACATTACTTTTGATGAGCATTTCAGATGGAGGATGAGCAGAACAGTTGTCAGGGAATAACAAAATCTCTTAGTCATCTTCTCATCGAGTTTTCCCGCAGTGAGCACAAGTCTCACAAATAAAAATATTTGTGAAACCAATCAGAAAAGATGTCCCTGGTGGTCTATGCCTTTTTCTTAGCCTAATAATGAACTGGTAAGAAATGACTTCCTTGAAAAACAGAGAGAGAACAAGCTCTTGCCTGTCATACCAAATTTACAATTGTGTGTGCCTGCTGCATTAGCCTATGCCAGCACCTTTATTCTGCCCTTGGCATCTTTAATTCCTGTGGCAGCTGTCTCATTAGCCATGGCCAATGTCTTTCTGGGGCAATAACACCCAAACCGCGATGTTGCATTGGCCCTATAGACTTGTTTTGGCATCAGATTTTCATCAGTGATGACCTTGGCAAACTCATCAATGAGCTTCTCTGCTGCTTTGTGATCAGCAGACATTTTACCAGTACAAATATTAACAAAGTTAATGCTACAACTTTTCTTAAATTTCTGTGAGCAGACTGTTGAATATTGATGATTCCCTTCAATTTTCAGTTCCTCGTGATAGATCTGTGCTTGTTTCATGGATCAGCATATCATTAAGTGGCATTTGTTCACTGCAGTACCGACAGATGCACTCTTTCAATGCACATTTGCAATCTTCATTTTTAGCTTTATGCAAAATGTTTTTCTATCTTTCATTCATTTCTGTTCACCACTTTTAGCATAGAAATTCAACGATTTAGCATGTATTTCTTCAGGTCATACAGAGTAGTCATTCCTACACCATACTCTTTTGTAAGACGTTTCACACTTAAACCACTGTTCAGGTTCTTCACCAGCTTGATTCTCTGTCCTATACATAAATATAGATGCTTCTTCTTTTTCCTATCATTGTTACCCATAGGAGTATCTGTGGCTCTTTTTGACATTCTCAACAGGATCTTTATACCACAGAGCAGAGAATAAGGGGGAAAAATCCCTAAAAATAAAAAACCACAGTGAGTAATACACATAGGTCTTGGCCCATGTGGGGCACGTTAGGAAATCCAATGTTGGCATGTCCAGCCTATACTGTCACATTTTATGACCCTTCTGGGGCTCTCTTGCATGGGGGAATCTAGACATATGCAGAAAAGATATATTACAGCTTAAGGAGGCTGGTTCCTTTTTTACTTTGAGGATGATGAATAAACTGTGTGTTGAGTGCCTGTGTTTTGGCTGTGACCCATCACATGAGGTTAGGTATGGAATTTTCCATTCTGGTGTCACTTGTGGATGGTCAAAATTTTTTGCATTTTGGAACATTTTGGATTTTGAATTTTTGGATTAGGGATGCTCAATCTCTAGTAAGAAGTTTTTAATCTTTATTAAAAAAACGAGATAATGATGATAATGATGATTTTGTTAGGGAACAGTAGTTCTTCAAATACATGTTTCAAGGGAAATATGAACAGTTTCATTGACCCTTCCTCAGAGGCAACAGTTTGTCTTCTATGGTTATTTATAAATTTAAGTATACTTAATGGTGGTGACAATCTCTTGTTCTTTCAATCTAGCACAGTGTCCAGGCCTGTGTTGTTCAACACTGTCAGGATAGTCGTGAGGCATTTAAATCCAAATTTATTTATTTATTTTTTTGAGATAGAGCCTTAATCTGTTGCCCTGGGTATAGTGCTGTGGTGTCATCCTAGCTCACAGCAACCTGAAACTTCTGGGATCAAGTGATCCTATTGCCTCAGCCTCCTTAGCTGGGCCTACAGGCACCCACCACAATGCCCAGCTAATTTTTCTATTTTTTAGAAGAGATAGGATCTGGTTGTTACTCAGGCTGGTCTCTACCTCCTGAGCACAAGGAATGTACCTTCTTGGCATCCCAGAATGTTAGGATTACAGGTATAAGCTACTGCACAGGTCTAAATCCAAATTTAAATTAATTATAATGAAAAATTCGCTCATCCTCACACACTAGACACATTCCAAACGCTCCATAGCCACACGTGGCCATCATTTAGACAGTACAGATCTAAAACAATTCTACCACTGCAAAAGGTATTATTAGCCAGACCTCACTGGACATTTCAGGGTTTATGCAGCTGAATCCCCAAAACGTGTTGAGCAAATGAACTATTCAAATATAAATGTGATAGTACATTGTAAATGAAGGCCATTTACTTATCATTGGGAAAGTTCTAATAAATTCCTGGAATTCAGTCCCTAAAATCAACTTTGTAGTGGCCTTAGGCAGTTCCGTCTTTAGCCCCAGGCATAAATAATCCCTGCTCTGGGCCTTCCATTTTAGGGGACCCTAACCTGACTCTTCCTCCCATAGCGTCAAAAATGTCCAAAGCACTACCCAGATCCTGCAATGTCTTTGTATTTTAGAGTATCTCCAGGAGACCCAGGACCCTGCAATTCCCGGCCTGAAATTCCTAAGGCCCCTTTCAGGCCCTGACATGATCTCTTCTCAGAATCGTCCTCCCCCTGAAGAATAAAATGACCGTGATGCACATCCCTGGTCCTGAATGGCAGCTAAAGGGTGGCTATTTGAAAGTGTGGCCAGAGCACAGTTCGATGGGCTGGGTTGTCCACACACAGGTGGAAAACATTCTTCTTGTTCTTGGATGGAGATGGGCAAAAAAAGCAAATGGGCTGAAAGTCTACAGGTTAAGGGGTGGGATCTGACTCTCGTCTGCCACGTTTCAGGGTCAAACTCCAGGGCATCCAAGACTTGCGCTTACGAACTTGGCCTTCCAGGTTGTTGTGAAGGTATACGGTTCAAGGTAGGAGAACAGAACTTAGTCAGTTAGTCATTTATTATTTTGATATATTCTCCTACATTTTTAAACATAGGTAAGTAGGCTCTGGACTTGCAAATGTCTGCGGGCCTTGCAGTCTTAGAGTGATGGATTCAGGTGGGGTTTCTTGACCAGTTTGCTGAAACTGGTGAACATCTGCGGTATCTTTGGACATTAGAGAGATTTCCTCTGCAGGGAGAGAACATACTTGTTGCTGAAGGTCAGAAAAAGCTTCTTCACCGAGTTCACGTTATTGGAATGGAACCTGCCCTCTTGCTCGGATGTGTTTGGAACAAATGAGGCTACCTCAGTGAGGGGGACGCGATTGGTTTAGGACACTTGGTCTCGTGCACTTTGCCCCTGGGGGTGTTGGCGAAGGGTTGCCGGCACTGCCCTTCTCCCCACTCTGTCGGCTCGGCCAGGGCTCCTTAGACAGAGTGAGCGGTCCCCACGGGCGCACAGGGTGGCTTTGTCTGGAGGGCAGTGGCGGAGAAGGGGAATGTGCGGTTGAGTTTCCGCAGCGGCTGGAGTTTGGACTAGAACTTTCCTCCGCCCTGTCCACGAGTTACCGTCCCCCCGCGGGCTCCTCCCCAGCTCCCGCCCGAGGTGGCGGGCCGGCGCGGGAAGGTCCCGGCGTCCGTCCTGCGGGACCCGGGAGCGCGCGCCTCCTCCCCGGGCGGCGGCGGCCGAGGGGCTCGGAGCCGAGAGCAGCGGGAGGAGGGGAAGGGACGTGGGCGGCCGGCGGCGGCGGGCGGGGAGGAGCCGCCGCGGGCCCTGGCCGGGGGAGGAGGAGGCGGCGCTCCCGCCTGGCCATAGAGCGGCGCTGGGACCCGCGCGGCCGTGACCCTGCGGCTCCCCGGAGGCCGATCGCAGGCGCAGCGGACAAAGGAGCATGTCGGCGCCGAGGAGGGCCCGTCCTCCGGCCGCCATGAGGCTCCGGGCGCCGCCGGGCCCGCGCAGCGCCCCTGCCCGCCGGCGCGCCGGGGCGGCCCGCTAGGCCAGCGCTCCGCCGCTCGGTCCGCAGGCCCCGGCCCGCAGCATGGAGCCGCCCGGGCGCCCGCGGGGCCGAGCACGGCCGTCGTTGGTGCTGCCGCCGCTCGCCCTGCTCGCGCTGCTGGGAGGCGGCGGCGGCGCCGCGGCGCTGCCCCCCGGCTGCAAGCACGATGGGCGACCCAGAGGGACCGGCAGGGCGGCGGGCACCGCCGAGGGCAAGGTGGTGTGCAGCAGCCTGGAGCTCGCGCAGGTCCTGCCCCCGGACACGCTGCCCAACCGCACGGTCACCCTGTGAGTAGCCCTCGCGGCTCGTTCTGATCTCGCTTCTCTCCGCGCAGCTTTGGAGGGGGTCCCGTGGGGACCCGCGCGCCTTTGTGTGAATGAAGCTGCAGGCAGGGGGGTGGTGGTGCTGGACTGAGCAAGCCTCGTGTGCTCGGGATGGGTGCAGTTCGCGGGAAAGCTAGCGAATCTGCCTCCGAGCTGCCGCTCAGCGCCGCGAGTTTGCAAAGTAAAGTTTTCGGGTCCCACCGCCCGCCCCGCGCGGTCCCGGGCGCAGCGCTTCTGTGGCTGCGCGGTGCCACGTGCGGATGCAAGTAAACCCGCAGTCGGGGGAGTTAAGGCTCATTCATCCCGGGCTGGGGGCTCCAGAATGCACGGGGCTTCAGGAGAAGTGCTAGTCCGCCTGCTTCTATGCAAATCAGGTTTTACTGATGGCAGTTTGCAGCACACAAGGTCTCGACACGCCCCGCGTAAGACCCCAGCCCTCCAGACTTTGAGTCTGCCTTCCGGTCCGGTTTTCATGTGTATGAGAGCTCCTATTTAAAAGATCAAAACTTAGGATTTGAAAATTGGGTTTGTACAGCCTCCCCACTCAAGGCACTTGGGATTTTGGGGTTCAGTTTCCACCTAGAAGGAAAAACTTTGGTAACTCACTTGATGCTGGGATTCACGGTCCAGTTTTGCAAGCACCATTCTGCTAATTCCAGCTGAATGGTTGGCCCAATTGACTGTTATTTTGCTTTCTGAACGATGACTTGGTTTGGAAAACTTTTACGTGTGTTTCTCATGGATATTTTGTCAAACTGAAATATGAGTCCCTGGCTCCGTGTTCCCCTGTGTTGTTTTGGTTGGTTTCTTAAAAAAGAATCAAGGCTGCCACTATAAAAACATGAAGGCAGAGGCCGCAGCGTGATCTTGGAAACACTTAAAATTCGGTTTTTAATTTCACCTAAATTCAGAAAGAGGATGTAGAGGTTGGGTAGGTGTAGAATCATTACCAACACCTTTGTTTACGCTTTGTTTCCATTTTTTCTTTTTCTGAATTAGGAAGCCTTTAACGCATGAGAACTGTGTGTGTGTGCCAGAGAGATTTTCTGTTTATGGAGACATGAAGAGAGAGGAGATAGTTTTTGTTTTGCTTCATTCCTTTAGGGACACTTTGCCATTTGGTGGTGGCAGCGGGTGTATTTACTTCTTAGCCAGATTCTTTGAAGTGGAAATTTTAGGAGTGGGACTTTAATTACAGTCTGAGTTAAGGAGAGAAAACCCCAGTGTTGGAGACATCCCTTGTGCAAAAATTAGTCATCCGGCAGTGATGTTATAAACATTTAAGGTTCTGGGTCAGTGAGTAGGTTGAATCATGTTTAGGTCCGGTTTTTCTGACTTAAAAAATATCAACAATTCTGGCTGGCTTAGATCAACTTACTTGTAAATTGTTGATTTTGTTTGGAAGAAAAAAAAAACAGGGGATGGGGTACAAAACTGCTTTTTGGTGTTATTATCTATCTTCCTATTTTACTAAATTTTTCGTGACTGATTAAATCATGTATCTTTGAAATACTATTTTATTTCAATTTTCCTTTCGTACATGAACGCTCTTGTAGATGCAAGTAAAATTAATAAAATTTATTTAGTGATGAGGAAGAAGGTGTAATTTTCTTAAGGACCAGTGACAGCTACTTTTCGGGATAAAGTGGGTTCAAGGTCTATCAGGCCTGGTAGAGGGTCCATTGCATCATTTCAGGCGAGGAATCCGGGCGTCACTATCGATGGGTGACTTGCCTGAGTTCTCATAGTGAATGAGCAGCTGGGTCTGGGCCCAGATTCCTGCCCTGCAGTTGAGATGCTTTATCATCTTTTACCCTGCCTTCTACACCGTCTTAGTTGCGTGGTCCCAAGGTAGTAGGTGTTATGTTGAGGTTTAGATGATGTGTTAGTTCCCAAGGCCGTCACACATTATCACAAACTTGGTGGCCTGAAACAACAAAATGATTCTTTCTCAGTTCTAGAGGCCACATATCCAAAGCCAAGGTGTCAGCAGGCCCACGCTCCCTCAGAGGACTTTAGGAGGGAATCCTCCATGGCTTTTTGCAGCTTCCGGTGCCCTGTGGCCTGTGGCAGCCAACTCCAGTCTCTGCTTCTGTCTCATGTGATCTTCATCCCCGGAGGTCTCTGACCCTCTCCTTCCTCTTCTAAGGACACCAGCCATTCAATTTAGGGTCCACCTAAGTCTGGGATGATTTCATCTCGAGATAATTTGCTTAATTACAACTGTAAAGACCCCGTTTTCAAATATTGTTACATTCGAAGGTTAGACGTATTTTTTCCGGAGACACCGTGTAAGTAACACACTACAGAATGTAGAAATAAGGTCTTTTTTTTTTTCTTTTCTTCTAGGTCCTTCGGGGCATTAGGGGGGGGGAGTCTCAGAGCGGAGTGGTAAATGTCCTATTACCAAGATACACAGGAGGGGAGCAGCCAGAGCTGGTGGAATTGAGGATCTGAGGATCCTGAGCTGATTTTGGAAAGAAGAGGAAAGAAAACGGTGAAGGGGATAAGGGGAGGAAATGGGGGGGGTCTGGGAGTGGGGGATCCCCCACCTGCCCATAGGCTTGGAGAGGCCAATGTCCAGGCATGATGCTTTGTAGTTGGTCTTGCCAGAAGATCAAGGGCCAGTGTTCAGTGCCCAGAGTGGTCAGAGGGGAGGCTCTTGGGGCCAAGTCAAGAACGGACAGGCTCCCAAGGTTCAGCTTTTAGCCTTTAGATGTGGTGAAGTGTTTTAAGCTGAGCCATGATGTGGCTGCAGGGCGGAAAATTAATTGATGGGCACTGCGAGCATGACAGAGTTGATTTTTTTTCATAATGAATAAGGCTATTTCTGTTTAGTGGATGGACTGGACTTCACACCATAGCCTAAATCTGAGACTCTTCAACTGTCTGACACTCTTTCCTATAGTTGGGGATACCCAGAGGTCTGGCAGAAATCTGTGGCCATTTATTCCCAGTATCTCTTATAAACTTTTGATTTGAAATATTAAATTGTTGGGCGGTGCCTGTGGCTCAAAGGAGTAGCTTGCTGGCCCCATATGCTGGAGGTGGCTGGTTCAAACCCAGCCCTGGCCAAAAAAACCCCCCAAAACAAAAAAACCCTGAAATACTACATTGCATCTCTTATTTTAGCATATGAATGTAATATAGATTTACTTGCATTTACTATTTTTGTTGGAAATAGGAGTCATGTTCCTATGCTTTATATGAAATGTTGCTCAATATTTGAAGTTTTATACATTCTGAGGACTTCGTTGATAGAAACTTGTACAAGCTTAGCCCTTGCTATTCCAAACGTGTCTTTCTCATGATGTTACATGGTGGTTCCCGGCAAAGAACAAAAATTACTTGTGATTTCTCAAAGGACTTCCAGTTTTTTCTGAAACACACTCAAATAGTGCATGGGTTTTGTTTATTACTTTGTAAACTATTATGTTTGTTTGCAGCCAAAGCACTGATAATTATCTGGACAAGAATGCTTGAATTGTTCACAAAGCTACTTGAGGAGAGGGGATTTGTACAGTAGAAAGCAGGCATTTTAAGGAAAAATTAAAGAATGTCTGTAATTAAGTAATAAATCCTATGCCGCAGGTGGTTTCAATGCTTTAGGGAGCCTGAAAAGGGTAGAGATTAGTGTGGCTGTGAAGTCGTTGGAAGGTTTTTATTTTTCTGGAGGAGTTAGGACTTGAGCATGGCCTGAAGGAAGGGACAGGTTGGACTGAGTGGGGGAAGAGGGCGGTCTGGGGAAGGTTGGGGAATGGTGATGAGCACTTGGGGTGCGGAGAGAGCTTCCAGAGCCCTTGGCCTGGACGTGGCCTTTCAAAGGCATGCCTGGTTGTGGTCAGTTAGGGGAGAATGTGCTTGTGAAAGAGGAGGCCCAGGCGGCGCCACCCTGGGCCACAGTGGAGCCTGGAGATGCTGAGAAGGAGCTGCTGAGAGGCTGGGGGAGCAGCGGGGGCGGGTGGTGGTGGAATTTGGGAAGCTTTCCTCCCCTGGAAGCTGAGGGAAGTGTACGTGTCAAGACAGGAATGGTCCTGCCAGTCGGGAGGTGTAGAGAGATCAGTACAGAAAGACCCATGAGTGGACATCACTCTGCATTTGATGGCCTGGAGTTCTGTCCCCTCCCTGGGCAGTATCCAAGCACCAGACCTGAAAGAAGTCAGCTTGGGTGGCTTGAAGGGCGACAGAGGCAGATGGGAGCTCAGGTGGGGATTTGGCTTTTGAAGGCATCAGAGAAGGTCCAGCCCCACCTGGTCATTGGGTATCAAGGCAGGGTGCAGGGGGAGGAAGAGAGAGTTCTGGCCCCATCGCTTCTGTCTTCCCCAAAACACCTGGGCGGGGCAAGGAAAGAAGTGGCCGGTGGAAGGGGAAGAGAAGCAGAATGTTCCTTTGGGAAACGTGAACTTGGGGAGTGCAGAAAAGTCACTGGGGTGGAGCTGTGTGCATTTTTGCCCTGTGGTCAGATTGAAGTGCAGCCTGGAGCTGGGAGTGCTTGGTGCATGTAGCCAGGTGAGTGCTGCTGAGGGAAGAGGAGCAGAGTGGTTTTAATGCGTGAACCATCATACCCTTGTGTCCTGAATTCCTACCAGTAGAGCTGCTGAATTCCTACCTTTCCAATTCAAGGGCAAAGTTGTCATCTTTCAATTCAAAGTCTTACCGTATCTCTGTAGCCTGAGTTGCCAGGACTCAGCACAGATTATTTTGTCCTTCTGTGGAAGTTTGTTGAGGTGTGGTATGTGGTAGGCGCAGTGCTGAGTGCCAGGGGTTCAGGGATAAAATAATAATGAAACATGATCCCTTCATCCAAAGATCGGCCTTGTCTTCGAATTCTCTGCTTAACTAATGTGTGCCTGCCATTATGCCCTGAGCAGAGTTTGTACTTTACTGGCCTAAGACTGTCATCCTTGCCTTGGAAGCCCTGTCTAGTAAATGCTGGGTCCTTCACAATCCATCTCTACTGGCATGAACTCACTGTTGGAGTGTTTTCATCTTGTCTTCTCTGAACCCAGGTAGCTCTTAATATCTGTGTTTCATGTCACTTTCCGTGATGATGGTGTATCTTAGAAGAGCATGGTGCCAAGTTCTCTTGAAGAGAAGGGCTCAGATCTGCTTTAGCACAATGCCTCAAGAATGTCTGGGTATGTGATTGTTCTCTGTTGGCAATAATAATGCTAATGAAGATAACAGCTAGAGGATGGAAAATCAGAAAAAGTGGAGGATTGGGAGTTCACAATGTTACCTTATAGCAAATGAGAACACTTGTTTTATCGTTCTAGGATGCTAAATTTAAAAATCGGTATATTTAGGGGTGACGCCTGTGGCTCAAAGGAGTAGGGCACCAGCCCCATATGCTGGAGGTGGTGGGTTCGAACCCAGCCCCGGCCAAAAACTGTAAAAAAATAAAAGAATAAAAAAAGGGTATATTTAAATCCACCTCCTGTTGCATTTGACTTACTTGATCTCGTGTGTGGCCAGCACGCAGGTAAGGTGTGTCAGAAAGTGCCCTGAATTCCTCCCAGAAATATTGCAAAATTTGACTTAGGAATTTCATCCGTGAATTCAAGTCTCAAGTTTTTCCTGATATGCTGACAAGGTTTTCTTGAGACAGCCTTTAAATCCTGTTGCTTCTTGCCTGCTTGGAGTTCCCTAGCATCAAAGCACATGAGAGCAGTCGGTGGGTTTGGCAGGATACCAAGTCTGGAAACAAACAAATCTGTTTGAAGAGGTTTGTCCTCCTGCAGTTGGAGCTTCTCTTCCCAGAGGCCTAGAAAGATGCTTTCTAAAAACAGATAAAAGACAAAAGTGACAACTCTGAAAATAACACAGGATGCAGTTTCTTTTTAAATTTCATTTAGCTTTTTTCAGAACGTGATTGTTTTCTGTGTGGTCTTAACCCAATGGAGCAATCATAACTCCTTTATTCATGTGACAAAAATTAGGACACAGGGTTAACTTTTAGTAGCTTATTCACTCAGTTTTCGCAGAGAGTAAGAAGCTGTCGGTGCAAACTTGCTCAATGAGTCAACTGCTGCCTGAGTAATTTAGTTCAACATTTAATGTAATTTTAATGCTTTACGTATGGTTAACGTACCATCCATGTTTAAATGTAGGCAATTTTAGTGTGAAGAGGGAGCTTTAATACACAGTTGCTCCCAAGATTGGTTTTCTTCCTCTGGACTGAACTTTTCAGAGATGTTGGGTATTTATTACCCATTTATTACCCCAACATGTAGGTTGGGAATCACCTGCGTGGGGGTGGGGGCAGGGTAGTAGGAGGCAGGTGACTGTCTTACCCACTTCTAGAACCATGCTGAGCTCATCACCAGTACTAGGCTTTGCTTTTACTTTTTTCCTAGGGAAGCGTTTCTGGTCCCTGATCCTTTCTGTTCATCAGAGGAAGAGAGCAGAAGGAAAGTTTAATGCGTTGGAATAAAAATAATACAGAACCTTTCTGTCTCCCCCCCTTCACCCCCAGCACCATGCTGTTCACAAGCGGCAAGCCCAAGTTTGAATCGGTGCCTTCCTGCGGTGGGGACTGGCCGGACACCAGAATTCGCTTTGGATCTTTACTCTTCTCTAGTGGTGACACTGATAATTCGTATCCTAAACTGCAGGCTTTTTCATTCATCCAGCAAAGAGTTACTACTGAGTGCCTCTCCTGCTTGAGGATTTATGTGACTTCCTATATGGAGCCTTTTATTCCATCTGATTCGACCAGTTTTGTGCTAGTCTTGTATGTCCAGAAAGGAGCTGTGCCTCTGTGGCTGTCCAGCTGTTTAGGAAGTGATTTAACCTGCCTTTTCCTCTTTTGTCACATTTCTGCTAAGGTAACAGTAGATAGCAGGGGGTCACTTGTGCATTGCTAGATATTTTTATAGGTGCTGGGAGTTTCTACGGGGGAATTTGTAAGATGGTTGTAAGATGGTCTTCCATTTGTAAGATGGAACAGCCTTGCTAAGGGGACTGGTGGATGTTTTGTTCTCCAACCACCCTTGCTTTTTTCTCACCTCCATCTGCTGACACAAAACCCTTCCTCTAAGAAGAATTGCTATTGATGTTTTCAACCTTGCATTTGAATCAACAGGAAGCATTTGAAGTTCAGATGCCTGGACTACAGACCTCAAGTTCTGGTTTAATTGTTCGGGGATAGGTCCTGGGCAGAAGCTCCTTGGGTGGGTTTGATGTCATCTGGGCTGATGAATTGTTTAGTGGCAGTCACCGAATGGGTTAAGCATAGTCACCAGCTGTCACTTGCTGCAACAAAAGAAGGGGGAAGAAAGAGGAGAGGAACAAATTGAGGGCAGCTGCCTCATGTGGGAGGGAGGGGCTGTTCCAAGTGGAGCAAAGACGATGAAATTGGGAGGCATTTCTAGGACAGATAGCTGAGAGATCCCAGGTAGGGCCTTACTCATAGAAGCCAAGAAAAAAACCATTTGTGAACGGAAAGTGACCTACTGAAGACCAGTTTGATATCAGGTGATGGGGTGAAGGGTGACAAGGTTTTGGAGATGTGTTGTGGAATTAAATGTATAAGACGAAAGGGTCTAACAGCAGCAAATGTGCATCCCACAGTATCTGAGGGCCTAGGGTTGATAAGGATTTTGGTGACACTGACTAGAGATTACCTTTGTCAGGAAAGGTAACTTTGTTACCTGTGAACCTGAATCAACATCAGTTCAGATTACTGATGTTCTTGGTTCTCAGTTTAAATGCAATTTTTGGAGCATTACGTTTTGGTTATTTATTTATTTTTTTTCTTCCTCCTGTTTGCCCCAGGTTTAACTTACACAATGTTTGGACTCTCGTGCATTTAACAATCTTTTGCTCCTCAGTAATCACCCTTGAGAGGGACGGATATACATGGCACAGTATATGCCTCAATATGCCACCGAAGGCTAAATTGTCCCTCACCATCTACTGTTTCGAGTTTTCATTAGACCATTTTATGATTCTCCTTGATGACGGTTACCCATAAGCATGAGAACATCTTTTAGCAGGATCGCCAGCTCTCATGTAAAACTGCCGCCCTTGTACAAGAATTGTACTTACGGGGGCCACGATGTCTCCCCACAGGAAGAATAAGCCTGCCCCCTACTGAGGCTGGGAGACCTGGAAGGTCCCAGAAGTTAGGTAAGCTCCCTAAGTCCCGTCCCAGCCCCCACCCACACAGGACACAATGCACAGTGTGTAGGGGGTGAATGCTAATTAATGAAGCTCACTCCAGATGGGAGGGAAGATGTTTCCCAGTTGGAGTACCTGGTTCCAACTGGGTAACTGGGACTCATCTAGAAGGTCAGGTTTTGTTTCCTCCTGAATTTGCAGCACCTTCTGTCCTAGCAGGTATTTAACAGCCACACCTGTGATGGCCTCATATTGTGGGTGGAGCAGGTAGCAGGTTGAAGTTGGTGCTAGGGATGACACTTCAGTCTAAACTTCCCTTACACTTAATTGAGGGAAACTTAAAGTGGCCTTGGGAGTGTAACTTAGTGCAGGATCTTTAACACAGGTGTTAAAGCTTTCTTTTTTTTTTAAACCTTGAATCTAAGTCTAATTAAATTGATTCATTTCCCATCAAGATAAGACTTAAAAGCATGCTTTGTTTTATTGTGCAATCGTTGTGACTCTTCTTATGAAAAAGACAAAGAGAAATTGAGACATGGTATGTTCATCTGCAGGGCAGCGTTCAAGACGGATGTCCTTTCTTGGATTTGTCATTTTTTTTAACTTGCCTTTTCTTTGTTTGTTTTAAACATGATCAAGTGTAAACTTTCCGTTTAAGGCCAAGACTCAGAATTCTAAAGTCTTTCTGTTGACATGAGTCTACCTTAGTGGATGGTGTTGGGCTGGCGCTTCCATTTATTTTGACCATCTTCTACCTCTTATTTGTGGGCCTTGTGACAGCTGTGTCATACTGCTTCATTATTTATTTACAGTCTTAGCTCTCTTACCAGATTATTGACTCTTGTTGGCCATATTTATCTCTGAATCCCCAGCATCAGTAGTACATAGCGCTCAGTAAGTCTTTGTACCGAGGTCCCATTTTTTTTCTGCTATTCTTTTTCTCAAGTAGGACTAGCGAGATAATCTTGCGTTATTATTATTTTTTTTATCTTGCATTATTTTTATGTGGGATGAATCTATCATAGATACACCTGAGACTCTTCAAAGCAGAATGTGTAACATACAAGGTCTAGGCTTAAACTCCAAAGCTTCATCTGACAGTAAAGCGTCTCTTACTCGGATTAATTTTTTTTCTTTCATTTCTTGATCCAGGATGAGATCCTACTTCTCATCTCTCTTTTAAATTTCTTGCATAGTTTGCAATGTTTCTCCCTCCTGAGCGTACAGGACTCCATCCTTTTCTCCTGTGTTAAAAACTCCTCTACCAAGAAAACCTCCCAGGAGCACCACGTAGGGCTGATGTTGCTTGAGTCCACTGTTTTTATTTCCTCACCTCTTACTTCCTTTAAGCCTCTTGTTGTCTGGATTCTGCTATGAGCTCCTGCTGACTGCCTGCCTAGATTATAACCTGTTTTTATTCACTACCACTTGTTTCTTCTTACTCGGGTGCTTTTGCTTGCTGAGTGCAATGAATTATTGCTAAGGCTAATTATTGAATTTCGGCCATTGTGTTTACTAATTCAACCATTCTTTCTTTCTTGCATGGTTTGGACTGGGGAGCTCTCAGGAGGAACCGGCCACATGGCTTCCCTGCCAGGACGGGCAGCGCTCTGGGAGAGGGCCCATGCTCTTTGAGAGAAGGCTCCTGGGAATGGGTGCCGTCCATTCTGAACCTGTGAGAAACAGGGATTGTCCTTGCCATGACATTAATGCTTACCTAAAAAAGAACCACAGTGAATCGTTCTACCAGGATTGGAATTTCTTTCTTTCTTTTTTTTTTTTTTTGAGACAGAGCCTTAAGCTGTCACCCTGGATAGAGTGCCGTGGCATCACAACTCACAGCAGCCTCCAATTCCTGGGTTCAAGCGAGTCTCCTGCCTCTGCCTCCCAAGTAGCTGGGATTACAGGCACCCACCTCAACGCCTGGCCATTTTTTGGTTGCAGCCGTCATTGTTGTTTGGCAGGTCCGGGCTGGATACGAACCCACCAGCTCAGGTGTACGTGGCTGGCGCCTTAGCCCATTGAGCCACAGGCGCCGAGCCGAGGATTGGAATTTCTAAGTGCTCCTTCCTGGAAAACAAAGTGTATTTGATTTCTTCCTTTAGGGATAAAGTTGAAAAACTTGTCCATCAGCTTAGCTAAGAAGTTAGCAATCGCAGACAGGGAATTTTTAAGACACTTTTTTTTTACGCTTTAGTAATGCTGTTAGTTCCTTGTGTTAGCTTTCCCATCTTTTCTCATTTTAGCAATTATAAAACCTTCTACGTTGGAAATATCCTCCTGTTACTGTGTGAAGTGCCCATGAGAGGGGACATTAGGGAGCCTGTCTATACAAAATCTTAGTACATCAGAGTGAGAATAGGTGGCGATGGCTTTAAAATGGAAAGGAAAACGTGAGGAGGCTCCCAGGATCCGTGGACAGTGAATTCATCTCCCTCTGTGGCTGCAGAAAGAATTTTCCGGAGGTGAGCATAACATGACTCACTCAGGTTCTTTCTTGCTCTTCAATTTCTATGTTGTCTTGCTGGCCCTGGGTACTTTGCAAGCCAGAAGTTATTGTGTGCTGGTTATTGTGTGCTGACCCAGGGTTTGTTTCCCAATGACGTGCTTATTTTTGTGTTTGGATGTTGCCAGGTGGTAAAGTCAAACCAAAGATCTTGGCCTTCCCCTTCTCATTGTTTTCTTTCAAGAAAGGAGGATTTCAGAAAGCATTTCTCTTTTCTCTTTGGTGAAATTAATTTGATAGACCTGCTGTTTCTACTTTTGATGTAACCCCAGTCATGTTACCTAATATACAGGTATATTAAGGTTCTCCAGAAAAAGAGAAGCAGTAGAAGAAGTAGATGATAGATAGATAGAGAACATAGAGAGATACATAGGTCCATCGAGAGAGATAGAGATAGATAGATAGATAGAAGAGTAGATTTATTATAGGAATTGGCTTACGTGGTTATGGAGACGCAGAATTCCCATGGTCTGCAACCTGAAGAACCAGGAAAGCTGATGGTGTAATTCAGTCTGAGTTCCAAGGCCTGACAATGAGGACTGGGTTGGGGAGATATTATAAGTCTCCGTCTGGGCTGAAAGCCCAAGAGCCAGGACCTCAGATGTCTGAGGGCAAAAGAAGATGATGTCCAGCCTTGCCTGTCTGTCCTTGTGTTCTGTTCAGGCCCCCCACGGACTGGGTGGGCCTGGGTGTCGCATCCTGACTGGAGAGGCCCTTTTGAGTTAGTTCACCAACTTGAACACTAGTCTCTGGAAACACTTTCATGGACTCACCCAGAAAAATGTTTTACCAGCTGTCTGGGTATCCCTTAGCCCAGTCTCATTGACAAATAAAATTAATCATTATAAGTGGGTTATAAGCCAGTTTGTTTATTTATTTATTTATTTATTTATTTATTTTTTTTTTTGAGACAGAGCCTCAAGCTGTCACCCTGGTTAGAGTGCCAGGGCATCACAGCTCACAGCAACCTCCAATTCCAGGGCTCAAGCGAGTCTCCTGCCTCCGCCTCCCAAGCAGCTGGTGGGACTACAGGCGCCTGCCACAACGCCCGGCCATTTTTTGGTTGCAGCCGTCATTGTTGTTTGGCGGGCCCAGGCTGGATTTGAACCTGCCAGCTCAGGTGTACGTGGCTGGCACCTTAGCCCGTTGAGCCACAGGCGCCGAGCCTATTTATTTTTTTTAAAGAAGAGGTTTCGCACGATTGTAAGAGGGTCTTTACCTAACAAATGCAATCAGTGTTCAAAAAAAAAAAAGTAAAGAAGGAGGCTCGACGCCTGTGGCTCAGCAGGCTAAGGTGCCAGCCACATACACCTGAGCTGGTGGGTTCGAATCCAGCCCAGGGCCACCAAACAACATTGACGGCTACAACCAAAAAATGGCCGGGTGTTGTGGTGGGCGCCTGTAGTCCCAGCTACTTGGGAGGTAGAGGCAGGAGACTCGCTTGAGCCCAGGAATTGGAGGTTGCCGTGAGCTGTGATGCCACAGCACTCTACCCAGGGTGACAGCTTGAGGCTGTGTCTCAAAAAAAAAAAAAAAATAAAGAAGAAGTTTCTTTCTTCTTGTTTTTGGCCAGGGCTGGGCTTGAACCCACAACCCCTGGTATAGGGGGCGGGCACCCTACTCCTTGAGCCACAGGCACCGCCCAAGAAGGGGTTTCTTTCTAATGCTTTTAACTTTCTCTTAGACGTGGTTCGGTACTTGAAGTACTAGACTAGCGAAATCTCAGCTGTCTATAGAGCTCTTTGACCTTCAGAACTTTATATTTAAGTGCCCTTAACTGACTTAAAAGTTCTACAACAACCAACATTTGGATGTTTACCATGTGCTAGGTACTGTGCCCAAGTCTTCATGTACGGCATCTCACTTAATCATTAAAACAGCATGTGAACTTGGTACTATCCATGTTTCACAGGTGTGCCCACTGGAGCATGGGCAGGTAAATGGCTCTTCTCAAGTTACGTACGTGTTTTGTGAGTTGCTGGCCTTGGCTTTTGGCCCAGGAATGTGACTGTAGGCTTGTAATTCTAACTATTGTTATGCCCATAAGTGCCGCAGAAACTTAAGTCACTCTCTTTGCTGGTAGGTTGGGGGCAGACCTTTGTAGAACAGTCAATGCACACTTGTTTTTTGCGTGGAACCTTTTCTTTAAAGTGGCTGCTGGATGAGAAAACAAAACTCAGGTTGAATGTCCCAAATCTGAAATGCTCCACCTTCTTCAACTTTGTAAGCATTGGCGTTTTGCTCATTGAAATTGCCCATTGGAGAATTAGGGATTTCAGATTTCCGGATTAAGCGTGCTCAACCTGTAAGTTTAATGCCAAATCGGAAATTCGAAACATTTCTTGTCGCAAGCATTTCAGATAAGGAATACTCAACTTCTAACAGACTATCTCCTGGTACTCGTTATGCCCAAGAGACTAACTGCTGAAGGAAATAATTTTAACATCCTATTTTGCTGTCATCAAGTGTTTGTCGAGATGACCAGGGGCAGTTATACTTAGATTTGTAATGCAGCATTTATTGTTTATTTATTACACAGTCGGTCCTTCTTTGTGTAGACTGCATTCTGGAGATTGAAAATTTTGTTCTGGAATAATAAATGACCCTGTCTCAAACATAGCTGCCATGTAAAGATGAAAGGAAGATGAGTATCATAGAGAAGGGGATTGTGGTTTTGGTCTGTTTCCATCTAAAGCGAGAGGAATTTCTAACACTCTTGTTCTCTTTTAGGGACGTTTCAGTCTGCATGTCCTGCCATGCAGGGTGAGCAGGGAACTTCATTCCTAGCCCTTATTTAATGAAGATGACAACAGGATACAGAGGGATCAGCAGGAGATTGAATGCATGTGGGGACTCCCACTGGCCTCACTGCCCAGTGGAATTGTGATGGTTGGCAAATCTCTACTGCATGTAGCTTTCACTTTTCTGACCAGGAAATCGAGGTTTTGAACTAGATTATCTTTTAAAGGCTCTTTATAGCTACTAAAATTCTCTGATTTTGCAGATGTTACAAAACTAAAACAAACCCAACAAGATTGCTAAAATATTTTTAAGACTTTACAGAAGTCACATGCACTACAGAAGTCACATGTGCATTTAACGAAGCTTCAGTGCTTTTATTAGAACTGACATGTTGCATCGTTACACTGCATTATAATAGTAAGCACAGGGGCTGTTTTCTCGCGGTGGGGTGGGGGCTGGGGCTGCTTGTAATTAGCGTCAGGCCTGCCTGGCTCCGAGCTTTGCTTGCCTTTTCTTACCACTAATTGCCCCTCACTTGCAGGCTGGGACCTGTCTTCTCCTAGGGCTAATTTCAACCTGGGGACCTTGTGCTCTTCTTGTGTTTGTTTTTTTTTTTTTTGCCCGGGGCTGGGTTTGAACCCGCCACCTCTGGCATATGGGGCTGGCGCCCTACTCACTGAGCCACAGGCGCCACCCCGTGCTCTTCTTGTGTTAACCGGCTTTCTATTTAAGATCTGAGTTCTTGGGGAGCTCTTATAGCATGTGAATTCTGGTTGTCCCTTTGCCTGTAGCTATTCTGTCCTCTGCTATTCTATCATTAGGAGTGTAGATGTGTTGACCACGAATCCATGAGTAAACCATCCTGCTTCTCTGGATTTGTGAGTACCAGAAATTTCAGACACGTAGACTATTTTTTCCCCTAGTGAAGACATTTTTAATGACTATACGTGCATGCACACACAATGTTTCTTACTTTGATTTCCACACGTTATGAATGTTTGAAGATTCTGATCACAGTCCTGTTTTTCCTTCCTTTTTACTCCCCCGCCGCTTATGGCTTTGTATTACCACATGTTTATTACGGAATCCTATAACACGAGTGTTCTGGCTGTTGACCCTGTGTTGTCCTGTGCTTCGTGTGAGTCTAGGAGGACAGGCCTGTTCCTGGTCACAGTTCCCCCATCAGTCATAAACGTGCATTTGGGCCTCAGTTGTCCCCTTGCTAGGGTTTGTTTAATAGAACCAGTGGGGCAAGTGGATTTCTTGCGCGTCTGCCCCGGTGAGCTGAGAGTAGCTACTGGAAGTGCTGTGTGAGCTTATCAGGAAAGTGCCAGGACTGAACCTGTCACTGGCATGGTATGGGGAGGCAGGCGGTGTCCACGTGCCATTATTCATCGTTGCTCTTGGCGGCCTGAAGTGGTTTTACAGTCTTCTGCTCACGTGGGCCTTCTGTATGGACCACGTTTCTTTCTTCACAGTTTGTGATAGAGTTTCGATACCTATTTTAAAGGTGGCTCAGCCTGTTAAAGTGAAAGAGGGTCAGGAGAGATTTCTTAACAGTAGGATCGTGGAGATTCTGGGCTTCATACTGAGCTCTGTCCTTGTCAACAATGCCGATTTCAGTCTTCAGCCATAATTTCCAGAGTGTTCTCTCCCAAGCACGAAAATAGGTCCCCATATTTGGACCAGTGGCCTAAGGATCTTTCTTGGACTGTGTTGGGGAAAAGGACAGGTCCCTGTGTATTTAGATATAGGATAAGGCATATGATCCATTGGAAATGTGGTCTAATCCTAATAATAGGTTATGATTGCTGAGTAAGCTGGGTCCTGTAGGTAAGTTGTACGTGTTGTGTCAGTTGCTTTCCACAGTTCTCTTATGAAGTCATTATTATCAGGATCCTGGTTTTGTGCCTGGAAAGTGAGCATAGAAGCTTGTTAAGCTTCCCGGATGAGGTCACCCAGGCAGCAGGTGATGGAACCCGGATTTGTGTTGAAGCAGTCTGACCCCGGAGAGCTTCCACATAACCTGTGATCATGGTTGGTCCAAGGACGTGTCCAGACTTTCACAGGAAGGGAATACACATTCACACTGAGAAAAGCAAGTTACCATTTCGAGGCACCACTTTTCACATCTCAGATTCAAATGTGAAGGTAGCGAGAAGGTACTGTTGGATGCTTTCATTAATGGGATCCATAATATCTTTAAAAAATGATGTTAGCAGCCCTGAGTGTCGTTGCCTAAATCAGTTATATTGTTAGTGGTTGCAAAATGGTGATACTCTTGTTATTGTTCTTGCTTTATTAGGTTGAATACTTCTATTGGAGACATTTTCTCTTGGTCAAATTACTTGCATTTCTTGAGGTCTCTTTGCCCAGGAAGGGCAAGATCAGTTTTCGATGTTTCCCTATTTTATCCACATTTAGAATATAGTAGCCCTTCTTATTTGTGGTTTTGTTATCTGTGGTTTTAGTTACCTTTGGTCAACCGAGGTCCAAAAATTTAACTGAAAATTTCCTAGATATGCAATTCATAAATTTGTTGTAAGCAGCTTGATGAACTCTTGCACCAGTTCACACATCCTGCCCAGAGCGTGGATCGTACCTTTGTCCAGGGTTCCCATACTGGTGTGTCACCAGCCTGTTTGTCACTTAGCACCTGACTTGGTTATCAGTTGAACAGTTCACAGGAAGGGTGAGTATAGAAAATAGGGTGGTTTTTTGAGAGGGAGGCCACATTCACATAATTTTTATTATAGCACTCCATTTAATTATTAGTTATTTTTTTGTTTTTAAACATTGATGCATTTATGGGTTTCAGTGTACTGATTTGATACACAATGTGAAACGCTTACATCAAACTAAGTAACACATCCATCGCAATTATACTCTTCTCTTAATAGTTTTGAAATGTACCATTGCATCGTGCACATTAGGTGAGGTACCCCCAAATACCCTCTCCCCTTTCCCCTCCCCTCTTTCTCCTCTACCCTTCTGCTTTCTGTATTATTAGTTACTGTTAATCTCTCTTTTTTTTTTTTTTTTTTTTTGAGACAGAGCCTCAAGCTGTCACCCTGGATAGAGTGCAGTGGCATCACAGCTCACAGCAACCTCCAATTCCTGGGTTCAAGCGAGTCTCCTGCCTCCACCTCCCAAGTAGCTGGGACTACAGGCACCTGCCACAACGCCCGGCCATTTTTTGGTTGCAGCCGTCATTGTTGTTTGTCGGGCTTGGGCTGGATTCGAACCCGCCAGCTCAGGTGTACGTGGCTGGCGCCTTAGCCTGTTGAGCCACAGGCACCGAGCCCCAAAAGTTTTATTCCTTAAATTTAATTTCTAAATTTACTTTATCATAATGATGAAGAAAATAATAACACCCATCCCCTCTCAGCATAAACCCAGAGATCTTATACATGAAGTACAGTCACTGCTTTTATTATTATATATAGTAATATTATCAGCTTTCATTTAGTAAGCACAGATGTGTTCAGGGCAATGTACTGGGAATTATAAACATGTTATATTGCTTTATTGTGTTCTCTTCATAGCCCTATCAAGTAGGTATTATTACCTCATTTTTGTACATAGGGACACTGACATTTGAGTTACCCAAAGCTATGCAATAGAGAAGTAGTAAAAGCAGGCCTTAGATCTTTTCCTCTTGACTTCAAAACTCACGTGTATAACCCCCATCTCAGACATTCCTGTTTTAGGAGGAGAGCCTCTTCTGTCGGGTCTCTACCCTGGCCTGGGGCACGCACCTCACACATTTCAGACTTCTATTCAAATATTGCCAGCCTCCTCCAAGTTGGAATCTTTCTCAACTTTTCTTAAATACTTTCTGTCCTCATGCATACCTGATGACTAGGAATGCTCCTTGGGTAGTGCAGCCAACTGCCCACTCTTTTTTTTTTTTTATAGAGACAGAGTCCCACTTTATCGCCCTCAGTAGAGTGCAGTGGTATCACAGCTCACAACAACCTCCAACTCCTGGGCTTAGGCAATTCTCTTGCCTCAGGCTCCCGAGTAGCTGGGACTATAGGCGCCTGCCACAACGCCCGGCTATTTTTCTGTTTTGCAGTTCGGCCGAGGCCGGGTTTCCTGCCACCTTCGGTATATGGGGCCGGCGCCCTACTCGATGAGCCACAGGCACTGCCCAAAGGCTCTTAACTCTTAATACTTTTTGATATATCCTCTAAATTCTTAAGGAGAATTAAGGATGTTTGTGAAATCCATAATGCATATAGAAGTTGTTAGGCAGAAAAAGCTTCTTGTTCACATTTTGTTTTAAAGCCAAGGGGTTTTCTTCCAAAACCCCTGGCCTCTGTCTCCCTTTACTTCCCACTAGGGAGATGAGTGCATTACCCAAGTGGGAGAAGACAGGGCCAGATGATTGAAGGAGGGCTACCTAGCAGTACATATCTTAATTGCACGCTCAAATTTTGGTGGTGAATTAACTTTTTGAAAGTTATCTTTAAAATAAAGTGTGATAGTGACAAGGATAATATTTCAAGGAGGAACGATTCTTCCATATGTTTGGTTTAAGCATATATATACACATATACATGTATATTATATATATATAGTATTATATGGATAAAATGACCATGTAGTTCATAGACCTTTTTACTTATCATTTGCATGGCTTAGCACTATATATGCAGAGCCTAATTTTTCTTTCTTTTTTTTTCTAAACACAGACATGAATACCATTTTTTTTTTCTTTTTTTTGAGACAGAGTCCCACTCTGTCACCCTGGGGAGAGTGCCAGGGCATCATAGCTCACAGCAACCTCAAACTCCTGGGTTTAAGCAGTTCTCTTGCCTCAGCCTCCCAAGTAGCTGGGACCACAGGCACCTGCTACGATGCCTAGCTATTTTTTGGCTGCATTTGTCATTGTTGTTTAGCAGGTCCGGGCGGGGCTCGAACCGCCAACCTCAGTGTATGTGGCTGGCGTCCTACTCACTGAGCTACGGGTGCTGAGTCACCCTTTTATTTTTTTAGAGCAGGAATCTTTCTACTCAAAATTCTAAACTTGAAAACGATTAGTTCTATCTAGGCTTCCGAGATCGAGTCAGACCCCTTAAATTCAGTTGATCTATTTGTTTGTGGCAGTATGTGGCAGGCCCACATCTCTGCTGTCCCCTTATCGCTCACTAACAGGGCTCGGGTTGTGTTTCGGGCAGTGATGTGCCCATTGAACATACACCTCCCTAGAAACCCTTGAAGCTGGAGGGTCCCCAACCCAGGTCAAAAAGATACTAGTAGAAGTTTCCTATGTGGCCATTGCTTTCCTGATAAAAAGGGGCAAGTCCAGTGGGGACATGTGTCTTGCCCTTTACTCTTCTCCTCTTTCTGCTTGGAGTATGAACACCGTGCTGGAGCCCAGCTTGCACTTCTGAGGAAGAAAGTTGGGTGCTCAAAGCAAGAAGGAAGCCACAGAAGCCTGGGACCTTATTGTTGTCCTTGAGCAGCTATCTCAGCCCTGCCTCAGGTTTGTCCTATGAGAGAAAAAGAAAAACTTTATTTGGTTAAGCACTGTGCTTATTTGCAGCTGTAGAAGTCCTAATTGATCTAACTAGAAAATAGAGGAAAGTATAAAAATTTTAGGCTTCAGGAAAAATATAACATATCTTAAAGATACTGGTCATAGGCTTGGCACCTGTAGCTCAAGCGGCTAAGGTGCCAGCCACATACACAGAGGCTGGTGGTTCGAATCCAGCCCAGGCCCGCCAAATGACAATGACAACTATAACCAAATTATAGCTGGGCATTGTGGCAGGCGCCTGTAGTCCCAGCTACTTGGGAGGCTGAGGCAAGAGGCTCGCTTAAGCCCAAGAGTTTGAGTTTGAGGTTGCTGTGAGCAGTGACCCAGGGCAACAGCTTGAGACTGTCTAAAAAAAAAAAAAAAAAAAAAGATACTGGTCATAGACTTATCTCTAAAAAGATACTGCTTGATGCCTGTGGCTCAGCGGCTAGGGTGCCAGCCACTTACACTGGAGCTGGTGGGTTCGAATCCAGCCCAGCCTGCCAAACAACAATGACAATAACCACCAAAAAATAGTCGGGAGTTGTAGTGTCATTCCAGCTACTTGGGAGGCTGAAGCAAGAGAATTGCTTAAGCCCCAGAGTTTGAGGTTGCTGTGAGCTGTGATGCCACAGCACTCTACTGAGGGCAACATAATGAGACTCAGTCTCAAAAAAAAAAAAAAAAGATACAGGTCATAAACGTATTTTGCATATTTTGGTCTATCCAGCTTTTGTTAGTGATTACTTAAATCTTTTCCTTCTTTCCCTTTCTTTCTTTTTCCTTCCTTTCTTCTCTCCTCTCTCCCTCCTCCTTCCTCCGTTTCCTCCTTCTTTCCTTCTTTTCTCCTCTTTTCCTCCCTCCCTTTCTTTTTTGCTTGCTCCCTTCCTTCCTTCCCCTTTTCAACAAATTTTGTTGAAGAGCTCCTGTAATGTCTATGTGCTAGAACAAAGCAGCTGTGATTCCTGCCCTTGAATAATTATACAAATATAGACTTACGAAACAATCTCCATATAATGAAAGGAAACAGGGAGAGCATGTAATCGCAGGCCTCATCTGGTCTGGGAGGCTTCCCTAAGGAGCTGAGGTCTGAGCTGAGACCAGGAGGATGGAAATAGCGTTTACTCGGCAAAGGCAGTGCTGGGGTCAGAAGTAGCAGCATGTGTGAAGGGCCCAAGGTTGGAGAGAGCACGGCACTTTTGAGGAACTGAAAGTTGCCCCCTGTGACTGAAATTTTGAGAGTAAAGAAGAAAGTAGCCCAAATACAGGCGGAAGGGCCGGGGTGGCAAATAGGGCCAGATGGTGCTGGGTCCTGAGGCCAGTTTATATTAAGGATTTATTCGGATCTTCATCTGAAAATCAATGAGAAGTCACTGAAGATTCTAAGTCTGTAGGGGTGACCTGGCCAGAGTTTAATTTATTTATTTTATTATCTAGTTTATTATTTATTTATTTACTTTTAGACAGAGTCTCTGTTGCCCTGGATAGAGTGCCCTGGCGTCAGTCTAGCTCACAGCAGCCTCAAACTCCTGGGTTTAAGCGATCTTCCTGCCTTAGCCTACCGACTAGCTGGGACTACAGGCACCCCTAATGATGCCTGCTAGTTTTTCTTTTCTAGTTTTTGACCAGGGCTGGGTTTGAACCCACCACCTCCAGTATATGGGGCCAGCACCTTACTCCTTGAGCCACAGGCGCCACTCATTTTTTTTTCCTATTTTTTTTTTTTTGAGACAGAGCCTCAAGCTGTCACCCTGAACAGAGTGCTGTGGCATCACAGCTCACAGCAACCTCCAATTCCTGGGCTCAAGCCAGTCTCCTGCCTCCACCTCCCAAGTAGCTGGGACTACAGGCGCCCGCCACCATGCCCGGCCATTTTTTGGTTGCAGCCGTCATTACTGTTTGGCGGACCCTGGCTGGATTTGAACCCGCCAGCTCAGGTGTACGTGGCTGGCGCCTTAGCCCATTAAGCCACAGGCGCCGAGCCTTTTTTCCTATTTTTAATAGAGATGGGGTCTCACTCCTGCTCAGGCTGATCTCGAACTCCTGAGCCCAAGTGATCCACATGCCTTGGTCTCCCAGAGTGCTATAGGATTACAGGTGTGAGCCATTACTCCTAGCCTCAGATTTGATTTTAAAGAAACATAGGGCTTAGAATGGATTGGAGATATGAGGTTAGAGTTGATGGGAGGAAGACCGGGCATGGTAGCTCACGCCTGTAATTCTAGCACTTTGGGAGGCCGAGGTAGGTGGATTGCCTGAGCTCACAGGTTCAAGACCAGCCTGAGCCAGTGTAAGACCTCATCTCTAAAAGTAGCTGGGTGTTGTGGCAGGTGTCTGCAGTCCCAGCTACTCGGGATGCGGAGGCAAGAGAATTGCTTTAGCCCAAGAAGTCACTGCGAGCTATGACACTATAACACTCTACAGATGGTGACCAAGTGAGACTCTGTCTCAAAAAAAAAAAAAAGGAGCTGTTGGAAGGAGACCACTAGGGTACCAGATGGTGGGCAAGGTGAGAGATGGTGTTGATGGCTTGGTTAAGCAGGTAGAGGAGAATTATGGGATTTGAATGGATCCCATAACTCTATGGTGGATGAGACATAGAGGTTGATGGGTAGGAGGGTTCAAGGGGGACTCCTATAATATTCTGGCTTGTGAAACTGGATGTCTGGTTGAGGGTGGGGGTGCCATCACTGACAGGAGACACATGGAGGAGGCCTGAGCTGGGTAGGGGCTCATGATAAGTTCCCACTGCACACACCAAGTGTGAGAAGCCTCGAGTTCCCACATGGATATGTCACACAGGTAGGTATGAGCAGAGAGGAGAGGTCTGGGGCGGGGAGGCTTCAGCATGTAGATAAGGTGGAGGGAGTCCCAAAAGACGAGACATTTAAGGAGAAAAGGCAGAATGAAAAAGGAAGGGGGCTTAGAACCAGGTTGATATCAAGATAAATGACCATGTTCTCACTCTCAAGAAGTTTATGGCTTAGTGGAGGTGATGAGCGATGTGCGGGAGGAATTGCAGTGCAGTCAGGAAAGGACTAACATTCCACCAATACATGCGTTCAGAAGAGGGAAGCATCATACCAGCTGAAGGCATCTGCATCAATTTCATGCAAATGCGTGTGAGACCTTCTTTGGCCTACTGTTAGAATAAAATGAGGTGGGTGGGGCTAGGGATGGGCTTCCTGGCAGAGTGATTTGACAAACAAGTTGAAGGCTGAAAAAGCAGGGCACTTAGGGGGAACTTCAGGGTTTTCAGCTTATCTAGAGTTATGGTATCAGTAGGGAAGTCACTTCAAAGGTGAATTGGAAGACTGGGCGTGGTGGCGCATGCCTGTATGTAATCCTAGCACTCTGGGTGGCCAAGGCGGGTGGATCTTTTGAGCTCTGAAGTTGGAGACTAGCCTGAGCAAAAGCTCATGACCCCGTCTCTAAAGATGGCCAGGCGGCTTGGCGCCCGTAGCACAGTGGTTATGACACCGCCCACGTATACCCAGGCTGGTGGGTTTGAACCCAGCCCAGGCCTGCTAAAAAACAATGACAATTGCAACAAAAAAATAACCGGGCATTGTGGTGGGCACTTGTAGTCCCAGCTACGTGGGAGGCTGAGGCAAGAGAATCATTTAAGCCCATGAATTTGAGGTTGCTATGAGCTGTGATGCCACAGCACTCTGAGTGAGACTGTCTCAAAAAAATAAATAAAAAGAAAAATGGCCAGGCGTTGAGGTGAGCGTCTGTAGTACCAGCTACTTGGGAAGTTGAGCCCAAGAGTCTGAGATTGCTGTGAGCTATGATGCCACCACACTGTTCTGAGGGTGACTTAGTAAGACTCTGTCCCCTCAAAAAGAAAAAAAGGTGAGTTCGGAGCCAGATTGAGGAGGGATGTACACGCTAGGTTGAAGGCTTGCCCTGCTAGAGCAGGGACCCAGACGAGGTTTGTAGGGGAAGTGACAGGAGACACCCCGAGTGGAGCACCGACTGGTTTCCTCCGTGGGGTGAGTGACCAGGACAGATACCGGAGGTGGGAGACCAGTGGGAGGCTGCTGTGGGCTATCTCAGAGATTGCTCGGACGCATTCAACTCGTTAGCTCAGATAGCAAGGAGATTTGTTGAAATACAAACACACACACACGTATAGGAAACCTCATGGGATACCACCCTGGAAGTCTAGTTGGCCTACAAGGAGTGGACAGTTGTCAGGGTCTCTGAGTACCTCTCTCTTCCTGGAGATTGGGCCTGGTTCCTTGCCTGTGCTCTCTCAACTCTCCCACACGCTCTGCAGACCAGCTTCTCTGTAAGGCCCTTGGCTTTTGCTTTGCCTTCACCCTGGTTTGCAGGTTTGGGTTGCCACGGCCCCCGCTCTGCCCCAGACCCACTGGCTCTTGCAGCACCAGAGCCCTCCACCATTTGCCACTTATGCTGATCATAGCGTGAAGACATGTCATACCTTTTGGTGACAAAGTGGACTTTAACATTTCAGTAGCAATCAATACAATAATATAATGAATCTCCTTACCATGTTTTCTGTTGGTGGAAAAATCTAGCATTTGTACAAAATTGCTGGGCACAATTTGACTCATGTTTCCACATTTGTGTATATTAATAGGTTATTATGCACTGCCAGATGAGGATAGGGGGTGTGTTTATTTTGTCTCCCACTGTATTTATTATAACACAATAAATTACTCCAAAACTCAGTGGTTTAAAGCAATAAACATTTATTATTGCACGTTTTATAAGGGTTAGGACTTTGAGAGTAGCTTGACTGGGTGGCTGTGACTTGTGGACTCTTATGAAGTGTCTAAGAATATATTGGCTAGGGCTGCAGTCATCTGAAGGCTTGCCTGAAGCTGGAGGATCATTTCTAAGATGGAGCGTTCACATGGCTGTTGACCGAAGGCCCTGGTTCCTTACCATATGGAGCTTTCCATAGGGCTGCTTGCATGTCCTTACAACACGGTAGCTGGTTCTCTCAGAGCCAGCAATCCGAGAGAGCAAGCAGGGAGACTCAGAACTCATATACCATATTGGCGCTTAACAACAAGTGAGTCATTAAGTCTGGCCCATACTCAAGGGAAGGGGAATTGGGTTCCATCAATGAAGGGAGTATTATAATAGAATTTGTAAATTTTTTTTTTTTTTTGAGACAGAGTCTCATTATGTAGCCCTTGTTAGGGTGCTGTGATGTCACAGCTCACAGCAACCTCCAAGTCTTGAGCTTAAGCGATTCTCTTGCCCCAGCCTCCCAAGTAACTGGGACTACAGGTGCCTCCCACAACACCTGGGTATTTTTTGGTTGCAGTTGTCGTTGTTTAACAGCCCAGGCTGGGCTCAAACCGGCAGCTCCGGTGTATGTGGCTGGTGCCCTAGCTGCTGAGCTACAGGTGTCGAGTCTGTAGATGTGTTTTAAAACCACCACAACCCCTGTAACGTCAGCAGCTGGTATACTGCTTGGCACATAGCAGGTACTTAATAATGGTTTGTAAAAGGAATGATTATTCTCTCTCCTAAACTTGGATTCTCTAGCACTGAGGCAGTGACAGTCATGAAGGAAAGCTGTCACACCAAGCAAAGGCCATTTGAAGCTTCATTTAGCTTAGTGTCTTTTGATATTTCCTGTCCCATCAGGAAATGGCCAGGTTATTTTTGGGAAGTTGCTTAGCCATGGGCACAACGTATGAGCTGCCGGGATTCCTTTAGACGTTGGTATAAAACTGCAGACGAGATAGGAGGTCTCAAAGGTTCATAGGTGTTGAGTTGTGCTGGTGACTTAGAATTATAAGTGAATATTTATAACAGGGGCCTCTAACTTAATTATAATGGAGAAACAGCTACTTGAGAGGCCTCTGATGACCTGGATCATTTGTGCAATAAGATCAAGTGGACTCAGGACAGAGTGGGGGGTGCCACGCGCACAGACCGCAGTGGAGGGCAAGCAGAGTGGGGTTCCTTAGGGCAGGGCTTTAAAGCCCAGATATTCTGAGAGAAAAGATGGTGGGTGTCAGGCGCAGCAGCCCTGGAGGTGCATCACACAAGTGCTCAAGAAGGAATGTGACATTCAGCTGAGGAGTGCAATTAGCTGTGGCGTCTTTTTTCTTTGTTTTGTTTGAGACAGGGGCTCAGCATGTCACCTGAGCAGTGGTGTGATCACAGCTCACTGTAGTATCAAACTCCTGGGCTTAAGTGATGGTCTTGCCTCAGCCCCCCAAGGGGCTGGGACAACAGGTGCTGCCACCACCACGCCGGCGGCAGCACTTTTATGATCCACCATAGATTTTGAGCTAAAGCTATGCTCTTTCTGGGCAGCCCCTGGTCAATGACAACACGATGCAGGTAGCTTAACTATCTCTGTGTAATGCAGGACTCCCCAAGTGAGTGACCTTGGCTCTAAAGCTCTGTGTTGAGTTGGCTGAGATTTTGTCGGATCTGTACGGCGATCTGAGGCTCTCGCCGCCTCGTCCTGCTGCCCCCCCTTACCTTCCTCAGGTATCTCCCTCCCCTTGCACACTCCTATCTCCACCTTGGCACCCTGGAGGACATGAAATGACACAGTGGGAATGAGGCCATGAGGTCATGGCAACCACTTGAAGACCTACTGGGTGGGTAAGCCTAGGTGTGGATCTTCCAGCCAAGGCTCTGAGAAATATAACTGCCCGCTGGATGGGGACCCTTGCTTTACAAACTTATTTTGGAAGGAATTTCTGAATCGCTTATGCTCTGTCATAGCCCAAGGGCTAGGTGAAAGTTTGGCTGTCAACTTTGTAGATAAGGACACTGGTGTTGAGGTTTTTGAGGAGCTCCGAGAAATAGTATAACAGGCTCACAAAACAAGTTCCTCAGATCCCAGTCAGAATTGTGTTTGCCCTGCGCTGGGACACAGGAGGCAGTCTCAAGCTGCTCAGTTGCCATTGACTAGAGGTGACGGAGCTTGCCTAAGTCAGGGACAGCACAACGCAGTGCTTAAATGCTTGGCAGGTAAATAGGCCTGGGTTTGAGCCTGACTGTGCTGTCTACTGTGTGACACTGAGCAAGTTACGTAAGCCCTTTATCTCTCAGTCCCCCCTTGGGAAGATGGATATGATAACACAAGTCTGCCTCTTAGATTTGTTGTGAGGTTGGAAAATACGCAACAACTCACAGTGCTTAGCGTTGTGCCTGATTGAATCAAAGTTCTTAGCTGGAAGCAGCAGAAACTGACTCAGGTGGATGGAAATAGAAAAAGAACAAACCCAAAAGACAATGGGCAGCTCTCAGAATCCCCAGTGAGGCTGGAGAAGTGGCTCAGAAAACAGATACAGGAACAAGGACAGCCCCCAGGGTCAGGGTCAAAACTGGGCCGTAAAGTCAGCTTGTTTGGGGATGCCGCTGCCGCCGCCGCCATCCATCACTGGATGCCTCATTGTGTTCCACACTGCCATCGTCTCCCCACAGCCATTCCCAGTCGCAGACCCCAGACTCTGCTCCTGGCCTGGTAGCCACTCCTCCCTGGAAATACGGGGTGGGTGTCCCTACCACCGATGGCCAGCCCAGCACCAGAATGGCATCTCTGTGCTCCGTGGCATCTTCTTTCCTCCCCGGTCTCATTCCCTCTTCTGTCTCTACACCTCTGCCCCCTTCTCTCCATCTCTCACCTCTCTCTCTCTCTATCACTTCTCTCTCTCGCTCTCTTTCCTTCAAATGTTTTCCTCCAAACTGTCTCTTTCTACTAACTGGTTGTCCTCCTCAAATAGCTTACCAAATCTCTCCCATTCAAAGAAAACTACATGTCTCAATAATCCCTCTTTAACTTCCTTTCTATCCTCTTCTTTCCTTCCTCAAACTTCTGGAAAATGTGTTCTCCTTCTTCCTTTCAGTCTGGCTCCTGTCTCTTTCACGCCATCGAAACTGCTCTTCGCAAGGTCACCAGTGACCTCTCTATTGCCTGGTTCCAGGGTCAAATTTTCCATCCTCCTACTTGACCTTGGGAATGTTTGATTTTGATGAAGATGATTTCTTTTTGACACTCCTGTTCTTGACTAGGCTTTCCCCTTGTCTTGGACATCACCATCTTTGTATTCTTTTTAGTTTTTAATTCTCTGTTTACCTTCTGTGTTTATTTCCTAGGGCTGCCATAACAAAATACTGCAAACCATGTGGCTTAACCAATAGAAATTTATTGTCTCAGTGCTGGAGAACAGAAGTCAGAAATCAAGGTGCTGGCAGGATTGGCTTCTTGGCGCAAAAGCATCACCCTGATCTATGCCTTTGTCTCCCCATGGTGTTTTCCCTGTGTACATGCTCCTGTGTTCACATTTTCCCTTCATAAGGATGCAGGTCCTTATGGATTAACCACCCTCCCCCAACCTCATCTTCACTAATTACATTTGCATTGATTCTATGGGGGTTAGCCCTTCCACCTATAAAATTTGGGGGGGGGGGACGATTCAATTGATAACACTCTGTAAACATTGCTTTCCCTTGATGCCATTGTTGGCTTCCCCTGTGAAAATTCTTCCAAACTCTAGCTTGAACTACCACACCACCTTCCCCTGATGCTACGGGAGGGCATGTCTTGGGCCCTGTCCTCTCCCTCTGAGTTTTGAAGGGACAGATCCAATTGCTCAGTGATCATATTTGGGTATTTAGCAGTCCCTTTAAGTTTATAGTGGATTGATCTGTTCCTCTAAGTTATTCCTTCTCCCGAGTCTCCTGTCACAGAGACTGGCTCCATCATCTCCAGCTCCTCCAATGCATACTGGAAGTTACCCCATTTCTCACTCTAGCTTGCCACGTCCCACACTTTCCAGTTGCCAATTCCTTCAGTAGCCACCGCATGGCTCTTTTTCTCTTTTGTTTCCTGCTATTAGTTCCTTGGTTTAGTCTGCATCTCTTTCAGCTTAAATTATTATGACTAATCAAGACAAATAATTTAGCATCTAGTGGGCTCCTACTTTATGCCAGGCCCTGTCATAAGAGAGGCTTTTTTGCTTTGCCCGTCTTCGACATCTCTTGCTTCCCAAAAGAGCTACAGAAAATACGAATGTAGAATGTGTAATTATTTAGGCCCCAGAGTTCAGATGACCAAGAAAAATATAACTTACTTTTCTTCCCCTTGCAGTTCACCTTAATTATTGTTTTGAACTTTAATTCTATCTCATGGCAGAAAACATAATCTCAAATAAATCTGAGTAAGTAATTAATTCCTACACTGTGATTTTTCATTTAATATTTATTAAAATTATAATCCTTACTACTAATAATATTGAGACTGCTAACATCTTTTGTGTGTGTGACAGAGTTTCATTATGTCACCCTCGGTAGAGTGCCATGGCGTCATAGCTCACAGCAACCTCAAACTCTTGGGCTTAAGCAATTCTCTTGCCTCAGCCTCCCAAGTAGCAGGGACTATAGGCACCTGCCACAACTTCTGGCCATTTTTTGGTTGTAGTTGTCATTGTTGTTTTAGTTGGCCAGAGCTGGGTTTGAACCCGCCAGACTTGATGTATATGACTGGTGCCCTACCTACTGAGCTATGGGTGCTGCCCAACATTTTTTTTTTTTGAGACAGTCTCACTCAGTTACCCTGGGGTAGAGTGCCGCGGCGTTATAGCTCATAGCAACCTCAAATTCTTGGGCTCAAGTGAGCCTCCCAAGCAGCTGGGACTATAGGCACCCACCACAACACCTGGCTATTTTTAGAGATGGGGGTCTCACTCTTGCTCAGGCTGGTCTTAAATCTGTGAGCTCAGGCAATTCACCCACGTTGCCTCCCATAGTGCTAGGATTACAGGCATGAGAACATTTTTCTTTGTTTTTTTTATTTTTTAATTTTTTAAATTAATTATTTTTTTTTTTGAGACAGACTATGTTGCCCTTGGTAGAGTGCCGTGGCATCACAGCTCATAGCAACTTCTGACTCTCTTGGGCTTAAGCAATTCTCTTGTCTGAGCCTCCCAAGTAGCTGGGACTATAGGTGCCCACTACAACGCCTAGCTGTTTTTGTTATTGTTGTTGTAGTTATCGTTGTTTGGCAGGCCCTGGGCCGGGTTCGAACCTGCCAGCTTTGGTGTATGTGGCCAGCACCGTGGCCAGCGCCCTAGCCGCTGAGCTACAGGCGCCGCACCTTTAATTTTTTATTTTTTGCATAAAAAACACAGCGTTAATAACAGCCACTATTTACTTATCACTTTTTATATGTAATGTCATGACAGTCATGGCCAGCAGAATTCATGCCTATTTTATTCCAAGAAAAAAACCTGGAGCAGGAATCTGTTAACAGAGCATTGCTGAAGGTGGAATTAGAATTCCAGGCTATCAACTCTAAAGTCTGCTCTGAACCATCACACACGGATTATACTAGCCCTCAAACATACCTTTTCAAATACTAGTTTCCCAAAACAAGAAACCTAAATGGTCACATCTTTTGTAGATAAAGACCTGTTATTTATCTAATACATTTAGCCACTTTCTATGAAGTTTTTTGTCTGAAGGAGACTGGGTTATTTCTATTTATAGTTATACTGCTAATTAACCTTCAACTATTTGTATAGTACACAAGAAATAACACTGCTCAGATATAAAGAAAACAGGTTAATGAAATGTACACGAGAACATTTTTCTTGACAGCATAGTATCCTAATTCATGAATGGGCAAAACTTTCAGCCAATTCACTATTGAGAATATTTGCTATTGCAAAATCTTTGTGACACACTTTTGCATAAAGGTGCCTGTATAATTGTGTACCAGAAAGTGGAAATCCTAGGTTGAAGGGTATATACATTTAAAATTTTCATAGTTAGGCTTGGTGCCCGTAGCACAGTGATTATGGTGCCATCCACATACACCGAAGTTGGTGGATTCAACCCGGCCTAGGGCCAGCTAAACAATAATGACAACTGCAACAAAAAATAGCTAGGCATTGTGGTGGGCACCTGTGGTCCCAGCTACTTGGGAGACTCAGACAGTAGAATTGCTTGAGCCCAAGAGTTTGAGGTTACTGTGAGTTGTGATGCCACAGCACTCTACCAAGGGCGACACGGTAAGACTCTATCTTAAAAAGAAAAATTTTTTTCATAGTTATTGCCAAGTTGCCTTCCAAAGAGCTAATAGCATTTATGTTCCCACAAATTGCATGTGAAATTGCCCATTTCCCCACATGAGCACTATCAGTGGAGATTATCAAAGTTTAAAATATTTGCCACTTTTTGTCTTAATTATATTTCTTTAATTATGAGTGAAAGTGAACATTTTTTCATTATATAATTTTTGCTGGTTTTTTTTTTTATTTTGGGATGGTCTCAAAGTGAACATTTGAACATGGTCTCAAAGTGAACATTTTTTCATTATATAATTTTTTTTTTTATTTTTTATTTTGAGATGGTCTCATTTTGTCGCTTACTCTGGCTAAGGTACAGTGGTGCCATCATAGCTCACAGCAACCTTGACCGCTGGGCTCAAGCAATCCTCTTGCCTCAGCCTCCTGAGTGGCCGGGACTACAGGCACCTGCCACCACACCCAGCTAATTTTTCTATTTTTTATATAGATGAGGCTGGGGAGGGGGTTTTGCTCTTGCTCAGGCTGGTCTGGAATTCTTTTTTTTGGTCTGGGACTCTTGATCTTAAGCAATCCTCCTACCTGGGCCTCCCAAAGTCCTAGAATTACCACCCCAAATGTGTTATTTAACCACACTTAATACTGTTATTTAACCTGCTTTATCCCTGCTCGATGCGGCATGACTTTTTTAATTTAAATAAATATGCATCACTCCAGATATTCTTTTAGGAGTCTAGTTTCTACTTACCAACCTATGAAACCACACTAGACAGATCTCTTTTTTTTTTTTTTGAGACAGAACCTCAAGCTGTCACCCTGGATAGAGTGCTGTGGCATCACAGCTCACAGCAACCTCCAATTCCTGGGCTCAAGCGAGTCTCTTGCCTCTGCCTCCCAAGTAGCTGGGACTACAGGCGCCCAC
>CAUYON010131101.1:0-36911 GCA_963573935.1 Arctocebus calabarensis | reverse complement strand
CCCCCCCCCCCCCCCCCCCCCCCCCCCCCCCCCCCCCCCCCCCCCCCCCCCCCCCCCCCCGCCGCGCCGCGGTGTTCTGGATTTTTATTTTGCAGAATTTTTCTGTTGGTTCCTCTTCATGTGCGTTTTCTTCTCATTCACTTCCCCTACTTTTCCCTCTCACTACCTACTTTACTTTAAATTATGTTGTCTCCCCACTTAAGTGTTGAAGTGGATTTTTTTTTTTTTTGTAAAAGGGAAAATGAAGAGAACGGTAATGAGCAAGAAGAGAGAAAGGAAATAAAAGATAAAGAAAAGAGGGGAGGTAAAAGGAGATAATTGAAGAAAAGGAGAAAAGAAGGATATATGAGAGAAAGAGACTACAGAAATGGTGGTGTTTAGCAGGGTCCTTTGACCCACACCTGTAATTCTAGGACTCTGGGGGGCTGGGCTTGGAGAGTCCATTGAGGTCAGCAGCTCCTAACCAGTCTGGGCAAAATAAAGACCTCACTTCCACCAAATATAGAAATAAATATCACCAGTATGTCACAGAGGGGACCTACCAATACTGTCTTTCCAAAGGTCAAAGCTAGAAGGACTCTAGACCGTGAGCTCAAGGCCTCCTTGAACCAGACCAGTAACATGACCTTCCCAACCCTGGCCTCAGACTTACGCTTTCTCCCATAAATATAGTACAAAATGAAATAGAATAAAATAGATCAGAAAAGAAAAAATAATAATATATAAAGAAAATTAAAAACAGTATTACATAAAATGAAGAAAAAGGATATCTCACTTGTTATTTTTGTAGAGAAAGAAGAGAAAGGTAGGAAAAGCTCTACCAAAAGAGAGAAAACAGGAGAGAAATAAAAAACAAAGAAAGAATAAAAGGGGCCAAGCAAGTGTTGAATATCTTATGTAATTTATTGACTGCTTTGCTTAAAGTAAAAACGTGGAATGGTTGCAATCTAAGGCCACCATAGCAAAACACCAGAGATTGGGCAACTTAAAATCAAAATTTGTTTTCTTACAGCTTTGATGTCTAGAAGTCCAAGGTTAAGGTATTGGTGAGTTTTGTTTCTTCTGAGGCATCTCTCCTCATCTTCCAGATGACTGCCTTTTTTGCTGTGTCCTCACATATTTCTTCTGTGTGTGCACTCCTGGTGTTTCCCTGTGTGTCCTAGTCTTTTCCTTCTAATCCAGTCAAATTTAGTCAATGTCCACTGTAATGCCCTTGTTCTTTAAAATTGAAATACTCTTTATAGGTTCTATCTATAAATACAGTTCTGGGATTTGAAGCACTTAGACTCCACATGTAAATTTTTCGGGGACACAATTCAACTCAGTTACTTTACTCTATTTGGGTGCACTCAACCATCATCTATAGATGAAGGCAGCAGATGTATACCCATATTCATATGCAATTATGAAGTTATTTGTTTCCAAGTTTCTCTATAGCAAAGACTATAAAATCAATGTTACTCTTAGTCTTAGAGAAATGACTTAACTAAAACACAATTTATGTGAATCCCAAAGAAATTTTAATGTCTCTCCCTAGAGCTAAAATGATCAAGATGCTATTTCTCCTTTCTGCATAAGAAATTATCTCTTTTTTTTGCATTTTTTGTTATTCAAACTCTACATCAATAAATTCTAATTTTAGTCAAACTAAACTACAATGTAGAGGAAAATGCTTTTGATGAAAATGATGATATTTGATCCTAAATGCCTAAATCGAAATTATACAAAATTACCATTAATTTTTCATGTCTTTATTTCTGAATATCATTATTCACAGAACATATTACATATGTTTCTCTCAGACTTTTCTTTATGTAGATATATTTTTCTCACCAAAGTGAGAAGGGACAGCTTAGGCAATGAATGTTAGGTTAGGTCTCTGTGCAACATATCAAGAGTGATCTGATTGAGGGAAATACGGTAACCGAAGAGGCAGATAGTAGTTCTAACAATATATGTAATAGTTCTAACAATACTGATAAACAGAGAATTACTAAATTGACTAATATGAATAGTACTAGTCTACTTCCATCGGAGGGAAGTATACACAGCACATTCAAAACACACAAGTGTCAAACATACCATCACCCAGTGGAGGCTGGGATGCAATCAGCCTTTTCAATAGACTCACTCATTCTTATAGTCCTAGAGCTCATTATTGTTCTTGAGGCCTTATCTAGGAAATTCCATAGATTACCAAAAAATGAGTTACAACCATCCAACACTCCAGAGTGTTTATAGTGATCAAATGGAATCAAAAATGAAATTCTCAGATATAGTACCCTTGAAAGAACTAGAATTTAAGTTCATTAAAGAGTAATCACTAAAGCCCATTCTCTTCATTCTTTATAAAGTTATAACTTATCTTTTTCATGTTCTAAAATTTTTGCTTGCATATATGGAAGAACACGAAATAATTCCCATCAATATAAATATAATTACCAAAATATTTCCAGTAATGCAAAGAAGTTTAATTTGAACAGCATAAACTATCTTATATGCTTTATCTAAATAAATTGATTCTAAATAAATTATTTTCCTGTACTTTGATCATTTTTGTAAGAAAATACTGTCTTTTTTCTAGTTAAAACTTATCATTTTATAGCTACTAAATTATATAAACAATAGTTCTATTCTGTTCAAGATGAACAATGTAAACAATGATTTGGGATAACTCAAAAATAATTCTTGCTCTAAAGCTAGTTAGAAACTGAGGCCCTCAGTCCAACAATCTTTGAGAACTCGAATTCTTCTGACAACCATGTGAGCCTCATGGCTTTTCTCAAATGCCCAGAAGACACTTCGGCACTAGCAGTTACATTAATTATAGCCTTGCATGAAATCCTATCAATATTACCAGCTGACAAAAGCTGTGATACAGTAATTGCGTATTATTTTAACCCTCTAAATTTGTGGGATTCATTACACGGTATTAGATAACTAATTTTTTTGGAATTTTAATTGTGAAAGTATAATTGATAGACTAAAGTTAAAACAATGATCTATAGAGTTTATAACATATGTGGAATTAATAATATGACAATAATAGATCAATAGTTAAAAGGGTACACACAGAAATATAGTAAAGATACAAAGTTTAATAAATGAAAGCTGCATATATTACCTTAGAGCAGCAAGTAAAAACATCAACAATAATAAATCAAGCTGGTATAGATAAAAATCCTATAGTAAAAATAACAAAACAATTAAACCCAAACATATATTAAATATTGGGGAAAGAAATAGGACAGAACTCGTGGCAAGTATAAGAAACAAAAGGCACGGGTGGTGCATGTGGCTCAGCGATTAGGGTGCCGCCCCATCTGCCAAAGGTGACCAGTTCAAACCTGGCCTCCGCCTAACTGCCTAACTGCAAAACAGAAAAATAACTGGGCGTTGTGGGGGGCACCTGTAGTCCCAGCTACTCGGGAGGCTGAGACAAGAGAATCGCCTAAGCCCAGGAGCTGGAGGTTGCTGTGAGCTGTGACTACAGGGCACTCTACCTAGGGTGATAAAGTGAAGACTTTGTCCCTTAAAAAAAAAAAAAAGAAAGAAAGAAAAAGAAAAAGAAACAAAAATAGATTAAAATCTGATTTTACCGGCCAGTCATGATGATGTGTCCCTATAGTACCAGCTAATCTAGAGGCTGACACAGGAGTATTGTTTGAGCCCAGGACTATGAGGATGACACTTTACTCTAGTTCAGGTTTCAGAGTAAGACTGTGTCTCAACAAGAAGTAATTTTATCAATAACCAAATCAATTTAAATTATGTATACTAAATAATTTAACTCAAAGACAAAGTAGATATAAAAACAAGGCACTTATATATACTTTTTTCTTTTTTTCTTTTTTTTTTTTGGCTGGGGCTGGGTTTGAACCTGCCACCTCTGTAATATGGGGCTGGTGCCCTACTCCTTTGAGTCACAGGCACCGCCCATTTACTTTTCATAAAAATTCTACTTTAAAGGAAAAGGGAAAAATGATATACCATGAAAATCTTAAGAACAATAAACTTGATTTATTATATTGATAATTGAATATGTGGAATTGACAATGTGGAAATCATGCAACTTAAACATTAATTTAAAAGGGGTTACAGAAAAGTTAAAACTTATTTGGACATTTCCATAACTTTTAATACTTGATAGAAAAAATTAAATAAAAGTTTTTATTAAAATAGAAGGTTTAAAAAATATTACTGTTTTGACTTAATTGATGTTTACAGAACAAACTATTTCATGACTGCAAAGTAATTTTTTTTTCAGGTGCATAGGAAACCTTTACCCATTTGAGATATGCTGTATTTTAGCACATAAAACCAATTTTAATAAACCTGAAAGGATTAAATGATGAAGATCATACTATCTCACTAAAAATAAATTACATTAGAGATCAATACCAGAAAGAAATGGAAATTACTATTCTTTTGCTAATTAAGCTACACTATTTGTAAATAAATTGTCAAAAAGAAATGACACATTAAATTAATATGTGATATAATAGAAATTGTGGGCTATACCTAAAGCAATGCTCACAGTGATAATTGTGGCTTAAACAGCTTCATCAGATAAAAAGAAAGTTTAACTCAATAGTCTAAGCTTTTTGTTTAATAAACTGGGAAAAGAAAAACAACTAACATGTATTGAGGAGAGGGAAGGAGGATATAAACAGCTAAAATTCCCCAAACAACTAAAATATTAATGACTGCAGCTTGGCTTAGCAGAAAAAAAGAGAAATGAAATAGTTTTCTGAAGTTGAGAATGAATTCAGGGAATTTAGTGCAGACTCTACAATATTAAATGATAATATAGAAAGGTTATTAAAAATATTTATGTCAATAAAATTGACAGTTTAGATAACAATGTACAACTTCTTCAAAGTCACAGATTACCAAAATGGATTTAAGAATGAAAAGATCAATAGTGTTATTTCTTTTTAAATGAACTTTTAATTATACACCTTAACATAAAGAAAACTCATCAATAACTCAGTGAATTATATGAAGGCTTTAAAAAGAAATATCTTTAATCCCACATAAATTTATTTAGGATGTACAGAATCAGATAATACAGTTTTTATAACAGTGTCAAAATTACTCCAATAACAGAACTGCAATATTAATTATTATAACAGCAAAACTGACACATTAAGAGAAAAGAAATCTATATATCTCAGTCATTGCTGCTGTAGATTAAAAAGTGTGGAAGAAGACATTAGCAGCAAGTTACAACAAGCATTGTGTATGAAGAAAATGTGAGCAATACAGTTTTCCAGTAATATGAATTATTGTAAACATTTGAAAATTAATAGACATAATTTTCAATGTTAACACAATTTACAATGAAACTGAAAAAAACAATCTTAGCTTTCATTGAAATAAAAAAATAGCCTGAATAGCCAAAGCAATCTTAAGTAAAAGAACAAATGTGGTGACATCACACTACCTAATTCAAATTATAATACAAGTCTAGAAGGTGGTACCGGTATAAAAATAGAGACATAGAGAACACCAATGGAACAGAATAGAGACTTCAGAAATAAATCATATACTTATAACCAACTGATTTTTGACAAAGCAGGCAAAAACATCTACCATTGAAAATACACTTTAGTCAATAAACGTTAGCAAAAAAAAATTCAATAGCCATGTGCAAATGAATGAAACAGGACCCCATTTCTTGCCATATGCAGAAGTTAGCTGAAGATGGATTAAAGATGTTAATCTAAGACCTGGCACCATAAAACTTCCAGAAGAAAACATAGGAAAAATTCTTCTGGGCATTGGTTTAGGCATAGAATTTATGGTTAAGACTCCCAAGCAAACAAAGCAAAAAGTAGCATAGCAAAGGGAATAATTAATAAATAATTAAACAAAGGAATGGAAAATAAATCCACAAGTTATACATCTGCCAAAAAAACTAAAACTTGGAATCTGAAAATAACACAAACAAATCATCAAGGAAAAAAAAACATTTAAAAAAGTGAAAACAATATGAACACATATTTTTCAAGATAATATATACAGATGGCCAATAACTGTATGAAAAAATGCTTGACATCACTAACCATCAGGGAAATGCAAATTAAAACCCATGAATACCACCTTACCCACATTACATGGGTCGGACATAGGCATGAATGTGGTTAAAAAAAAAAAAAGACAGCATTTATACACTGTGGGTAGAAGTATGAATTCATATAACCTCTTGGAAATAGTATGAAAGAAATAAAAATGGACCTACTATTTGGTCCAGCAATCTCATTCCTGTCTATCTACCCAAGGAAAATAAATCATTTTACCCAAAATATATCTTCATTCATATGTTTATCACAGAACAATTCACAATTGCCAAGAATATACGCATACACACCATGAAATACTACTTGTCAACGAAAAATAAATCAAGTAATATCTCTTACAACAATTTGCATGGAACTGGAGAACATTATTCTAAGTGAAGCATTTCAGGAACAGAAAAAGAAATATTTGACTACCACATGCTTTCTTTTGAAAGTGGTAGCTAAACTGTGTGCATTCCTTCAGAAATTAAGAAGGCTGGAGGTGGAAACAGGATGAGGGATCAAAAATTCCCTATTAGGTATAATGTGCAGTATCCAGGGTAAGGATACATGAAGAACTCTGACTTCACCACTAGAAATTCATCCATGTAACAGAAAACACTTGTACTCACTAAATTTATTAAAATAAATAAATATCCACATGTTTAAAAAATAAAATAGAATTTATAACATTAAAATAAATAAAAAGATTTATTCCTCAGAAATGTTTCTTATATTTTGTTTTTAAAAAGCCAGCTATGGATGGTGTAGGTATTACTTTGACATATCTTTGTAAATGAAAAGTATTCCATAATGTATTCTATTAAAATATGATTACAAAGTAGTGCACGGGTTCCAGATAGAAGTTTTTATTTTCTTTTTTACTGATTTATAGTTTGTGATACTTATCCAAATACTACACTTCCCTTTGTATTAATAAAAAATATAATATAGCAGATCTATGAAGCTCAGATTGGGCTTTTCCAGAAAAATTAGCTATCATGTTCCTTCAGCTTTCATCATTCTAAACTAGTTGAATATGAACAAGGAACACTTCACAGGATGCAATTTTCTAATTTTGGTAAAAGTGAAAAAAGCATGTTATTCATTAAAAGTGAAATATTGGTTGTAATTAATATTTACATATGCATTTGCAGTGTAAAATTTTCATGATCATTTCATTTGGAAAAAATTAAAGTTCATCTGGTTCCAGGATTGAGTATTGTTCTTCTATTTCTAAAATCTGTTTTTTAAAACATCTCCTGGGTATTTGAATTTTGCTTATTTGTGATTGAACACTTGAATGTTTAAACCTTATTATGAGTTTTCTACTTATGTATTTAGAATATCATTATGTGCATTTCATGACTAACTTCAATATTATCTCTATCTTCTTTCTTTACCTTTTCTTTTTGCTACTTCTAATTAAAACATATTTTAATTTCCTGTGTTTCAATAATTTAAGATTATTTAATATATAGAAGAATTTAATTGTAGAACTTTGTGTCAACCACTCAGATTAGATTTAGTTTATACCATTACTTAATATTAAACCATATTGCCACACATTTAGAAAAAGAACAAAAAGCAGTATTGCATTTTTATTATACATACAGTTGAAGCCTTTTTGTTCCCTCCTTCATCTTTATTCTCCATACTACTATTTGGATGTACCCAAGAATTGTTGCCATACTTTTTTTTTATGTTTTTGAAAACTGTGTGTATATGCACATGTTTTAAACTGTCCATACATAATGCATTTTTTTCTGCAAGTTGCGATTTTTGAAATATATTTTTGTTGATAAAGGATGAATGAATCAATTCAGTTTAGCTGGCATGTGGTAGTTCATGGTATAATCAATGCCTGACAGATATACAGAAGACAATACTACACATTTATCGCTGCTATTGCTTAGATTTCCTGATTAGCAAATTCCATATTCATTGTGCTTTTTGTTCTCATATAAATTTGCTCATTATAATTTAAAATGAGGCATACCAAATGATATGACAATCCCTTCCACGTTTAAATGTACTTAAATATGCATGTTCTGTAAATCAGCGCTCCCCAACCTTTCTGGCACCATAGAAGACAACTTTTGCACAGACTGAAGAGTAGGGGTATGGCTTAGGGATGATTCAAATGCATTGTGTTTATCGTGTACTTTTCATTACTATTATTACATTGCAATATATAATGACATAATTGTACAACTCATCACAGTGCAGAATCAGTGGGAGCCCTGAGCTTGTCTGTCTACTAGACAGTCCCGTCTGGAGGTGATGAGAGACAGTGACAGAGGAAGCATTCCTCCCTTGCCTCTCACCTCCTACCACTAGGCCCATTTCCTTACAGGCCTCTCATCAGCAGCCTGCGGGTTGGGAATTGCAGCTGTAAACGATGAAACTACAAAACACTATGATAACTCAAAGTTGTGATTATGGCAATTATTTATTATAAAGAAAAAAAAGAATCATTGTGCTTATAAGTACTGCCTTTTCCTGCAAGTGATTTTTGTTTGCTAGACTGCCATGGATTTGTTTTCTCCAAAAGATTTTACTGAAGTATGCTTCTAAAAATTAAACATTTTTTAATATTCCAATTTTATTAGTATTAGTTTAATATTCCAATTTTATTAGTCCTAATTATCAGGACATTAATAAATGTCCATTTATTAAATTTTCTTTTTTTTTTTAGAGACAGTCTCCCTCTATCATCCTCTGTAGAGTACTGTGGCATCAAAGCTCACAGCAACCTACATCTCCTGGGCTTAGGTGATTCTCTTGCCTCAGCCTCCCCAGTAGCTGGGACTACAGGTGCCACCACAACGCCGGGCTATTTTTCTGTTTTGCAGTTTGGCCGAGGCTGGATTTGAACCCGCGACCTTTGATATATGGGGCTGGCGCCCTATTTGATGAGCCACAGGTGCCACCCATTAAATATTTTTAATAAGAAGTCCCTGTTAAAATTTTTTTAATGCAGTGTCATTTACTTTATTATAAAACAATTGTTAGGAAAACTTTTAATGCAAAATTCATGTCATGATTTTATGCAAACCATTTGTAATAATAAAAGTTATAGCACAAGAATACAGGGAAAAGGGAAAGGGAGGGGAGGGGAGGGGAGGGGGGAGGATGGGTGGAGGGAGGGCAATTGGTGGGATCACACCTAGAGTGCATCTTAGCAGGGTACTGGTGAAACTTGTTAAATGTAGAGTATCAATGTCTTTATATAGTGATCAGGAAAATGCCATGAAGGCTATCTCTAACAGTATGATCAAAATATTTCTGATTGTATATGCAGCACATTCTGCCCTATGATTGCACCAATGTACACAATTATGATTTAATAAAATTATTTAAAAAAAAGTTATAGTAGACTTTTAAATGAAATATGTTTTCATCTTTTGGTTTGATTGTGTCATAAATATTTGTGTATTAATATTCTTCCATGACCTAATTTGTGAATCTATTATAAGAGTTTCCTCTGAATAAGGGTGCAATGAAAATCACGTATTTATTTAATCTTTTTAAGCCCACATTTTTTATTCTCAAAACATACAAATTTTTAGAATAAGTCTATGTTAAGTAAAGACAGATGACTACCCCGTGGCAACTGATGTTAAAACTGTGATTTAAAAAATTACTGGGGAACACTTAACATTTTTAGTGAGCTATTTTCTAGTTCTTCATAAAATATTTACCCCTTAATAAGTCATACAGGTTAATCTCATTTATTTTTATTATTAGGGTTTCATAAGACAGGATAAATAACAATATTGAACAGATAAGATCAGAACAACTCACTTTGCTCAGAGAGCGCTATTATATAACTTTCAACTATTTTGCTAAGTACTATTAATTTTATTACAAGCATGTCCATATATATTTTTTATTTTTTGATTAAATCATAGCAGCTGTGTATATTAATGCAATTATGGGGTGCATCTCCATATATTAATCATCATTTATTTTTACAATATAATAGAAATGGTAAATTAGTGAAAGAATTTTGAAGGCACGATTCTTAAAATTGTCAAAGTTTTACTTTGCCATATTGAGGCCCTTTTCAATAAATTTTTCATGCAACAAGGACAGCTAGAATTATCAAGAACAGGTTCTATGACTTTCTAGAGAGCAGCCAAGGACTTCCCTTGAAGGAACACTTTTCCATGCTAATCCTCATGAGTAAAATTAGTAAGATAATATGTGGCAGAAAAAATTCCCCCACTCTCTTGGGATAAATGTTGTCAAAGAAAGCAGAGATAGGCTTGGCGCCTGTGGCTCAACGGGCTAAGGCGCCAGCCACGTACACCTGAGCTGGCGGGTTCTAATCCAGCCCCAGGACCCGCCAAACAACAATGACGGCTGCAACTAAAAAATGGCCGGGCGTTGTGGCGGGCGCCTGTAGTCCCAGCTACTTGGGAGGCAGAGGCAAGAGACTCGCTTGAGCCCAGGAATTGGAGGTTGCTATGAGCTGTGATGCCATGGCACTTTATCCAGGGTGACAGCTTGAGGCTCTGTCTCAAAAAAAAAAAAAAAGAGAAAGCAGCCACCTGCAAGCCAAGGAGAGAGGCCTCACACAAAAGCTATCCTGGAGGCACTTTAATCTTGGCCTTCCAGTCTGCAGAACTGTGATAAAACAAATTTCTGTTCTTTAAGTCACCCAGTCTGTATCATTCTGTTATAGCAGCTTTCACAGACCACTAAACTTTGTATGAAAGTAATATATGCAAATATTGATTTCATTTCTGTATTATCAGCAGTGAACAGTGAAAAAAGGAAATAAAAAGATAACATTTGCAGCAATAAGAAAAATTGAGGAATAGGATGTAGAATAAGCAAAATAGTTCAAGACAAACTGGGAAACTATAAAAATGTATTGAAAAACATTAAAAATACTATTAATAAATAAATGGAGAGACACAACATTTGTATGGACCCGACAAGATAGTATCTTATAGACATTAATTCTTTCCAAAAGGATGTATTTATTCAACGTCATTTCTATCAAATTGGTAGACATTTTCTTTTTTCCTCTGCTTTTGGTTTCTTGGAAGAGATTTTTGACAGCAGATTTTAGAATTTATGCCAAAGATCCAAAGACCAAGATTAGCAAAGAACTTCGTGAAGAAGAAATAGCAGTCGGGATGACTTGCCATGGCAGGTATTCAGGATATGATATGATTATAATAAAGACAATGTTGTGTATGTACAAGGATAGACAAATAGACCAAGGGAACAGAAGCAATATCCAGAAACAAACTATCCCAATATGCAGACCTGGTATGTGGCAAGTTAGTGGGAAGAGTAGGGGTAAGAAAGGTTGCATTGGTCAGTAAATGGGGCTAAGACAACTGGGAAGTTACAATGGGCAAAAAGAAATAGGTCCCAACCCCACACCATAAAAAATAATTCCAGATGAACCAAAGACTTGAATATGACGTTGAATTCTAACGTTTTTGAATAAAACTTAAGATAAAATGTTGATGAAGTTAAAGTTATCAATCTTCCCTTTTAAGGTTTGTGAGTTTGCAATTCATCTTTAAGAACTTTGTTCCAACTCAAAGTTTGTAAAGATATACAGAAGTTTTGATTATCAAAGATTTTATGGAAAGTGGAAAGACAAATCACAAACTATGAAACATTTTTATAAGATGCAATTGACAAAAACCTAGTATCTAGAACATCACTGCTCAATACAAATAGAATAGAAAGTATATATAGTTTTGTTATTATAGTTTTATTATTTTTAGTAACCACAATAACAAAGAAAAAAGACATATTAATGTTAATATATGCGCTATGTAATAAAGTATGTAATAGAGAATGTTATTTTACACTGGGTCAGTTTTTAAATGTAATTAAAATTAAATACAATTAACCTCTCACTTCCTCAGTAGCACCGGTCACATTTCCCACACAGTGGTGGCTGAGCTTTGCTCACTATCATCCACCTGTCCAACTTTTGGAATGAAGGTTACATTTTTAATAATTCAGACACATATCCTTTCTCAATTTCCTGTGCTTAGAGAATAAGAGCAGGGTTACTTTATTCTATAAGTTTAAATTTTTATTTTTAAAGCAATACTATAACTTTAAGAAAACTGGAACATACAAAAAAATCATCCATAGTCTGGATATGCCCACGTAACCTTGCACACACCTTGCACACCGCACGCCTTGCACAGATGGGCATCTGTACAGGCACAGTCTTGTTGCTTGTTGACCTCAGACTAGGTTGAGTTCAGCCCTACTCGCCTTTCCAGAACCCCTCACTTTCCTCGATACCTGTGTCAATATGTCCTAACCATCTTACACAGAGGGTGCTCAATAAATATTTGTTGAAAAGTGAGCCCTGCAGCCCTGTCCATTCTAATTTTAAGCATCTATTATGTCCACCCACATTTCTAGTTTGCAGCATTGTCTTCAGAGTGATGCTGCCCAGAGCTGAATAATGCTCCCTGGCATCCTGTGGACCTGCTCCCAAGGCACTGGCATGTAATGAGAAGCTGTACATGCGTTACTTTATAGACAACTCTGCAAAGAACATCTGCACAGTCTTATCTTCTGTCGAATTATGTCTTGGCATACTGTGTCAAAGGTGGTAATACCAGCCGATAGCCAGGGATTATGTTTGCAGCGCTTGAGTTATGTGGTGTGCTGCCAAGTTGCTTTCCAAATGTGGTGCCAATTGCCCCTGCCAGCTGGCCCCGGGTTACAACATAACAGGGTCAGCTATTTTGCCGGCAGTTTGTCTACTGTTAAAACGATTTCTTTTGCTAAGTAAAGTGGATTGGTTAAGGATTGCATTTAGTTACATGTTTATATTTTGTTTCCTCAGACTTGCACGTCTTTTTGGCTTCCAAGCATAGAAAATAATCATCCCTTCAGGACCTGTGAAATATTTGATTCTCTTTTATTGCTAGGCTTTTTTGGGATAAGTTAAATTTTATGTATAGCTTTTTTCTTGGAAAAGAAGTTAACAGCATTGCAGAAAATTTTGAAATAAAGAGAAAAAAATTGTTCACGATACTACACTCCATCAGAGCTACCATCTTTCTTTGTAGTGCCTTTCAGGATTTTTCCATAGACATACATATTTTGTGTAGTTTTAGTCATGAGCAGAAATGATTCTATATTCTGCTTTTTCTCATGACATAGTAGCCTGCACACGGTTCCATTCTGCTTCATATTTTCTTAAGAATAATCTTAATGGCTGCATCATATTTCACTGAGTGAACATACCCTGTAACTTGATTAACCTCTCTTATTTTTAGATACTTAAGTTGCTTTCAACTTTTTGCTATTATAAATAATTCACCAATAAACATTTTTATACATGCATGAAATCTTTTGAGGTTGTTTCTTTAGAACAGACTCCCAGAGCCATGGATTTGGTATGAGCTCTCAGCAAACAGGCATATTTGCCCGTCCAGTACCCACTCTCCTCCTCCTCCTTATTATATTCAGGCTGGCAATGCCCCCAGTTTAAAATGACTTTCCCAGATTCTCAGAAAGGCGATTCGTCCTGCCCTTTCACTCAATGATGAGCAAGCAGCAGCCTTCTTCTCCAGGCTACTGGGAAAACCATTGCTTTCTGGCTTAAAAAAAGAATGATTTGGGGCGGTGCCTGTGGCTCAAAGGAGTAGGGTGCCAGCCCCATATGCCGTGGGTGGCGGGTTTAAAACCCAGCCCCGGCCAAAAAAAAGAATGATTTTGAGAGCAGGAGGATGGAGGTCACCGGCTAAACTGGAAAGGCAGATGGAGAGAAAGACCCAGGCCACTGATGACACCATGGATGTTACATCAACTCTGGATCCTGCCTCTGAGTTCCTGGAATATTTCTAATGAGTTGAATTCTTAAAGATATTTCAGAATACCATATGACAAACCCTCATATTTCCCAGAAGGACTGGAGCGTGGATGAAGTTTAGGAGAGAAAAATAACACATGCTAAATATCTATTAGGTATTCACCAAATGCCTTACACACAATATATCCCTTACCCATTGCTGTGGTCTGAAGATCTGTGTCTCCCCAGAATTTATGTGTTGAAATCCAAACCTCCCATATGATAGTATCAGGAGGCAGGGCCTTTGGGAGGTGACTAGTGCCTTTGTAAAAGAGATTAGAGGGAGTTTCTTTGCCCTTTTGCCCTTGTGAGGACGCAGCTAGAAGGTACCTACCATCTATAAAGCCAAGAGTGAGCCTTCACCAGACAGTAAATCTGCTCACGCCTTGATCTTGGTTTTCCCAGTCTCCAGAACCACCAACAATAAGTTTCTGTTGTTTATAAGTTACCCAGTCTGGAGTATTTTATTATAGCAGTATTATAGCAGATTTACTATCTTGGGCATCTAACTAGGTAGGTATTATTATCCCCATTTTGAAGATTAATCAGGGGCCCGGATGAAATAATTTTTCCAGGTCTCATGATTATCAAATGGCAGAGCTAGGACTAAAACCCAAATCTGTCTAACTAGCAGTTCCATGATCTTTCTGTTCTGACTAGAAACCTGGCTACAGTGCGGAGGGAAAGGTGAATTCCACTCCTTTGAAAAAATTGCCACAGGTTCAGAAGGTGGGAGCAGAGACACATGGGGACTTGTTTTGAAGCCATCAGGCAACGTTCACATCTGAGTTCATCAAACTCATGTTTACAGCTATTTCCCACTTCTGGTTTTAACATTTCCTTTTTAGTCAACATTTCTTCTTTGTGATTTCAAGAGCAATAAATGTCTATTGCAGTAAATTTGGACAACAAAATAAAAAAATCAAAATCATTCAGAATCCCATACCCAGAGTTAATCTCTATAAACATTTTAGCATAGTTCCCTCCAACTTCTTTTTTGACACAGAGTGTTGCTCGGTTGCTTGGGCTAGATAGAGTGCAGTGGTGTCATCCTAGCTCACTGTGACCGCAAATGCCCAGGCTAAAGAAATTGTCCTGCCACAGCTTCCCAAGTAGTTGAAACAAGAGGCACTTGAAACCATGTCTAGGTACATTTTCTTTTTTTTGAGACAGAGCCTCAAGTTGTCACCCTGGATAGAGTGCTGTGGCATCACAGCTCACAGCAACCTCCAATTCCTGGGCTCAAGCGAGTCTCTTGCCTCTGCCTCCCAAGTAGCTGGGACTACAGGTGCCTGCCACAACGCCTGGCCATTTTTTGGTTGCAGCCGTCATTGTTGTTTGGCGGGCTGGGCTGGATTCAAATCTGCCAGCTCAGGTGTATGTGGCTGGCACCTTAGCCCGTTAAGCCACAGGCGCTGAGCCTAGATACATTTTCTAATTTTTTTTTTTTTTTGAGACAGAGCCTCAAGCTGTCACCCTGGATAGAGTGCTGTGGCATCACAGCTCACAGCAACCTCCAATTCCTGGGCTCAAGCAAGTCTCTTGCTTCCGCCTCCCAAGTAGCTGGGACTACAGGTGCCTGCCACAATGCCTGGCCATTTTTTGGTTGCAGCCGTCATTGCTGTTTGGCGGGCTGGGCTGGATTCGAATCTGCCAGCTCAGGTGTACGTGGCTGGCGCCTTAGCCCGTTAAGCCACAGGCACTGAACCTAGATACATTTTCTAATCTTTATAAAGATGTGGTCTCACTCTTGCTCAGGCTGGTCTTGAACTCCTCACCTCAGGCTATCTTCCCACCATGGCTTTACAAAGTGCTAGGGTTACAAGCGTGAGCCACCATGCCTGGCCTTTCCTTTTAATGTTTTTTGTCTACATTGGTATCATTGGCATATTTACATATAATTTGCTTCCTAGCATTTATGATAGTGCTGGGATATTGAATATTTAGCAAAACATATTTGATAAATGGGTAAGAAAATGTGTCATTTGTATCCCAGATGTTAGCAGAGTGCCTAGCATATACTTACCATCAAGAAATCTTTGTTGAATGAATGCAGAAGAAAATGAATTATTTTTAGTCTCGACCTGTAGCCTGGCTCATAGTAGCTTCACATGAAAATTGAGGAAAGTGGCTCGTTGCCTGTGGCTCAACGGGCTAAGGCACCAGCCACGTACACCTGAGCTGGCAGGTTCAAATCCAGCCCTGGGTCCCGCCAAACAACAATGACGGCTGCAACCAAAAAAAAAATGGCCAGGCGTTGTGGCGGGCACCTATAGTCCCAGCTACTTGGGAGGTGGAGGCAGGAGACTCGCTTGAGCCCAGGAATTGGAGTGCTGATGCCACAGCACTCTATCCAGGGTGACAGCTTAAGGCTCTGTCTCAAAAAAAAAAAAAAGAAAATTGAGGAAAGTAATTAAATGTATTTTTTCTACAGCATTTTGTCAGAAACATATTCTTATTTTATTAAAAACTCATTATTGCTATTATTTTTAATGTCTGTATAATATTTCACCACTTCATCTTTATTGGTTCCCTATTGTTGAATATTTAAAAGATTTTTAATCTTTTATTATTACATAAAATATTATGGCTAACATGTATGTGCATGACTTTTGGTACATATTTTAAACAGATTCTCCAATATGGAATTACTGGCTCAAAAGTTCCTAGTAGATTGATACTGACATAACTCAATTCAGAACTATTCTTCTGATTCCTGCCCAGTATGGCAAGATATACACATGTCTGTAGCATTTTATGTTCAACAGCCCTGAATTTCATTAATGCTTTTTAATCACAGCTGCATTTTCCTGATAGCCGCAAGGAACTCCAGGATGAGCAAGGGGAAAAGACCAAATGATTATTTTTAAAGTGGGATTAATTTGGCCCTCTTAAATAGATTCTAGCATTTCTACTTTTAGTGACAAGGTTTTAATAATGGCCTCAGTTTCCTCACCTGTCATGTGAGAAGCAGGAGGGAGAGAGTCTTTGCAGTTCCTTTCAGGTCCCATGCTATAGTTTTGGCTATAGTTCCCAGGCTATAGTTTTGGATCTTTCTGAGGCCTTCAGAGGAATGTGGGTTTCTTTCCTGCTCTGATTTTTTTTGTCAAGGAGGCACTTGTTTGAGAATTGATTATATGGTTTTATTAGGCTTAACAGTTCTCTGGCTTAGCTTTGACAAAGGCCTAAACTTTGGGTAGTAATTAAAATCGATGACATTTATAGATTTCATTGTAGTTTTCAAATCATTTTCCTATGCTTAAGGTTTGAACTTCAAAATACTCTTAGCAGAAGGTCAGTGCTACTATTATACCATTTTTGACAGAAATATGAGGTTTAAGGTGTTGTCGTGAGTTGCCTGCAATCACACGGTCACAAAAGGGTAGAACCAGAACTCGAACTCAAGTTGAGTTCAAGTCCCCCATGCACTTAGGGGGCCACATAATTAGTTTTGTTAATGAAATGTGAGTGGAAGTGATGTGTGTCACTTCCAGGCTCCTTTCAGAGAGTTATCAAACCACAGGTCATCTCAACTCAAACAGAGCTACTCCAAGATACCTTGTCATGAACTTCTCCAAAGTGAAAATGAAAGAGAAAATTCTGCAAGCAGCCAGGAGTAAGCACCAATTGACCTACAGGGGCAGATCCATAGGGTTACAGCAGACTTCTCAACTGAAACTTTTCAGTCAGAAGAGAAGGGTCATCTACCTTTAACCTTCTTAAGCAAATAACTTTCAGCTCAGAATTCTATATCCTCTTAAGCTTTAAAATTGATGGAGAAATCAACTTTTTACTGATATGGAAATATTAAGGAAGTTTGCTAAAAGAAGACCAGCTCTACTAGAAATACTTGGACCTGTTCTACACACTGACCATCACAATGGACCATCAACAAAGTAAACAACCAGAAACTAAAAGACAGAATGACGCAAAGAATAAAACTAAGGAATAGACTTTCACAAAATAAGATGAAAAGAACTTCACCACACATATCAATTTTATCAATAAATGTTAATGACTTGAATTCCCCACTGAAGAGGCACAGGTTGGCTGACTGGATTTAAAAACACCCACAAGCCATCCATATGCTATCTCCAAGAAGCAAACCTAGCCTTGAAGGAGAAAACAAGACTCAGGGTGAAGCCTTGGAAAATAATATTTCAAGCAAATGGAAATCAGAAGAAAGGAGGGGTCACAATCTTATTTTCAGATACAAGTGAATTTTAAGCAACTAAAGTCAAAAAAGACAAAGATGGGCACTTCATACTGATCAAGGGAATAATACAACGAGAGGCAGTTCAATTCTAAGTATTTATGCACCCAACTTAAATGCTCCCAGACTTATGAAACAGACCTTAATTAGTCTGAGAAATATGATCTCCTATAACACCATAATAGCAGGGGACTTTAACACACCTCTTACAGAACTGGACAGATTTTCTGAACAGAAACTAAACAGAGATACAAGGGACTCAAATGTGACCCTAGAACTAATGGGCTTAGTAGACATGTACAGAATACAGAACACAGTATCCCAAAGCTAAGGAAAATATGTTCTTCTTGTCAGCTCACGGAACAGTCTCCAAACTGAGGTATGAGTAGCTTCTGTGTGGTTGATTCTCCTGTTTTTCCCTCCCCAGATTGAGGTGGTTATGGAGGACTGATGCTGAGATGGCAGAGACACACAAAGGAAGCACCCTGAGTCTACAGTCACCATATGGGGGTATTGGCTGCCCAAGAGAATAATCCAGACCTGCCCTGGGGCTTATGTGTGTGACAGTCAAGTTTTGTGTTAAGCTACTGCGATTTTTGGGATTTTTTGTTCCTGAAGTTCAACCTAGTCTATCTCGACTCACAGGATGATGTTGAAATCTGGCTTCTAAGCCTAAGGCTGTCACTTTCATGCCTTGTGACCTTGGGCAAGTCATTTCCACTTTCTGAATCTCAATTTTCTTCTCTCCAATATTGAGTGATTGAATATATGTGGTGTTCAAGAGTGTGTTTTATGATTGTTTCTTTGTTAAACATCTGCATTGTCATTACAATGAATAATGTAATAAAAGTAATGCTTTGCTTTGTGGCTGTTGGAGGATGTTAAGTGGGCAGGCAAACAAACAAAATTTCTAAAAATACCAATATTGTCAGAGAGCAGAGAAAGTGAAAGTCTGGTAGGAAGTTCAATATTTCACTAGTGTAAACCCAATTTGGAGAACAATTTGGAAAATTTTCAGATGGAAATGTGCACATCCTACCAACTAGTCCCCAAGACAAAATCTCATACACATGCACCAAGAGACACAGAATTATCATTGAATGTTTTAATAATAAAATAATAGTGGCTCAGTACCAGTAGCTCAAGCGGCTAGGGCGCCAGCCACATATACTGGAGCTGGTGGATTCAAATCTAGCCCGGGCCCACCAAACAACAATGACAACTACAACCAAAAAATAAGCTGGGGGTTGTGGCATGCGCCTGTAGTCTCAGCTACTTGGGAGGCTGAGGCAAGACAATTGCTTAAGCCCAAGAGTTGGAGGTTGCTGTGAACTGTGACACCATAGCACTCTACCAAGGACAGTAGCTTGAGACTCTGTCTCAAAAATAATAATAATACCAAAATAATAGAAATAATTGAATTATCTATCAATAGGAAATAGATTAATAAATTGTTATATAAGCATAAGATAGAAGAATACACTTCCTGAGTCATGACCACCTGTCTGTCTCTCTCAATCTTATCCCAGCACAATCCTGACGTGCTGTCTAGTGCACAAGAAGGCTGAGATGTACAGGAGAGACAAAATATGTGCATTAGATAAACTTTGTTGAGGCATGTGTTGGCTGTGCTGTTGGCCCTGAGTTTAGTGAAACACAGTAATACATGGTTATGTATTGATTAGTTGACAGAAATGTAACCAGAGGCTTGCAGGAAGGAACCTAAGCCTGTATTTCTCCTAGGAGCATATAGTTTGGTATTTGCTAATTTGGTGTTTGTGGCTACTTTGTAGAACATAACTACTGCAAATAATAAGAATCCACTGTACTTATTTATCCTTCTTATTTTATGTAAGGCAAGTAAGTAAGCTTGGAGAAGCCAGTTGCCAAGTTCATGCCCAGTTTGGCTGGCTCCCAGCCCCCTGCTCTTTCCCTGAAGCCCGCCTGCAGCCTCCTCTCTGGTCTAAAACCTTTGAAATGTGAGGTTTATATTCTGTCCCTCAAGGGGCCATGGAGAAATTGCTGGTGGCCTCTTGTTCCCTGCATTTTAATTGTCCCAGAAGGGTCTGGGGGCTGGGAGTGGTAACCTACCCCGCCCCCACCCCCACTCCCACCTTTGGGCAGGGTACAAGGATCCCCATTTCAAGTTCTCCCACCCCCAACTTTGAAGCTTAATAGCTTTAAAATCTTACAAATTGTAAAAACAATTAAAGCAATAATCTTAAAAAGAAGCAGAATGTCGACCTTCAAAGGAATGTGAGCCGTTCACACTTCGTGGTTAAATGCAGCCCATAGCTGGCCGGGGCTGAGAAAATGCAGAGGCGCCCTGTGAATTTGTTGATGCCAATTTGGACAGACTGTTTATTTTCATGATTTCATGGAAGAATTTTAATTTAATGAGTGTTTTATACTCTAATGTAAAGCATCGTTCAAGCCCTGTAATTACTGTGTCAAAATAGGCCTTCTAAGCAGCAGCAGCTTCTACTCCAGGTCTGTGACTTGCGTCCGAATCAGCCCCGTGGGGGAGGTGGGGGGGGAGGCTGGGGGCCGCTCAGAGCAGATCACCGCTTAATGGAATCGGAAATCAACGCCTCCAAGGGGGTGAAGGGGTGCTGCGTTGAGCTAATTCTCCCCAACCTGTGGCTTAAATGCTAGAGCAGACAGGTCTGGGGACAAGTGTCTCTCCCTCATCAGTCCTGAGTCTTCTCCAGAGAAATAATTTGCTTTCATAAAACCCTGTTTATCTGACAGGGCATGCCAGTAGATAATTGCAGACACATACTTCTTCACTTTACCTCTTTGTTGTTGTTTTGAGAACATTTTGCTTTTGGCTTTATGGATGCCCCACAAAAATGATTATTTTTCCTCTCGTTTACCTGTGTGCATGCAAGAGATTTTTGTGTAGCCTGCAAGAGGAAAGGGTGGCTGTTCCCAGGCCTCCAGGTCGAAGTTTAAGGCCAAGAAAAGCCACCAGCTTTAGCGACTTCTCTGTCCCTGTCTGCTACCTGCTGTTTCTCTTTTCTCTGCTTTCTCGCCAGGGCAAACATTCTTTGGGCACCGCAGCCTTTTCCCTAATGAAGCCCAAGATGGCCTTTCCAGATGTGGATAGACAACCTCATCTTTCATCACACTCCTTCGCCCCTGGACGGGGGATCCCCCAAACAAGCCACTGGAACGTCTTCTCTGGGAGTTTTTTTTTTTTTTTTTTTTCATGTTAAGCTGCCTAGATTTCATGTTCCTTGTTCCAAGTCCAAAAATCCAATTGTGCAATTTGATAACTTGCTATTTCCATCCCCTGCTAAGAAATACATGTGTAGTAGAGACATTGCATACTTTTCTTAGCAAGGGAGGGAGGGACTTTTAATGCTGGGAATGAAACAGCCTCTTACACTTGGCATCTTGCTGGCACTTGCCAGTTCTGAAATAAGAGCCACAGTGAACATGAGTAGAGCCCTTCACAGCATCCAAAGTGCTATCAGATTCGTCTTCTCTTCCCCTCCCTGTGACTCCAGGGTGATGCTATCATCTCAGTGCTGAGGACTCTGAGGCTTGAGGAAGCTACATGAGTTAGTAAGGTAGAATTGGGCTTCACCTTATGCATCTTTTCTAACCCCTTTTCTAACCCATCTTTTCTGGGCTCTTTCTAATGAGATATAGCAGGAAAAAGAAAGACGTTCATCTAAATTTAGATAAACAATGAATAATTTCAAATATTTCCATGCAATATTTTGGGGCATACTTATACTAAAACTTTATCTGGAATTCAAATACAATGGGAGGGGCCTTATATCTGACAAACCAATTTCCAATTTGCCAGCTGGTTTCCCTTCAATATATCAAGGTATAAATCCTTTAAGTGCAAACTGTTGGCCCCTGGCTGAAACCTCCAGCACCTAAGCTTGCTTTGGATGATGTGTCTGAAATGTGAATTTGGTGATTTTTCAGATGGGGCAGGCATGCTTCCAGCCTCCATGGTCCCTGATCCTTCTTGTGTGACACCAATAGCTTCCCACCTGTGTGTGCTGCCTGGTTTTCATGGCTTCTGAGTTGAGCATCTTCGCTCCAGCCTTTCCGGGTCTTGCTCCTCTCTGGATTCTGGTTGGAATCTCATTGCAGTTTTAGGAAACCTTCTCATGAGGAATCTCTTGAAGAAGGAAAGGAAGTTTGCCAAAGGCTGCTAATGTACTAACATGGCTTTAATACCTGTAATCTCCATCAATACTTGGGAAGAAGGCGTGGTTATCCTCTTATTTGCAGAGGAGGACATGGTGGCTCAGAAAAGATAAGTCATTGGTTCAGATCACACAACTGGCAGCAAGAAGGTGATTCAAGCCTGGTTGCCTGACTCTGACACCCCATCTTCCTACCCATGTGGATCTTTCTTAAAATTCATTCATTCATTTCTATGACCTGTGTTTGCTGAGTGACAGCCATGTACCCAGCACAATGCTGGTTCAATTGTCTAGCTGGTTATTTTGACGTCTTTCCTTAGGGAAGGACTAAGTCCAAAACTAAAAGGCATTTGAGAAGTCCTTTGGCTATTCTAATTCTTAAATACAGGGATGGGTCTGGATTTTTATTTTTTAAGAACCCCCCCCATATTTGGTAGAAAATGTTCTTCTCATTTTGTGCCTATGATGCCGCTAAATTGTCCCCTGGATTTATTTCAAAGCAAAAAGAAGCAGCAAAGATTGCAATTCTTGTGCTGTAGTTGCTCTTTTTAACTCAATTACGTTTTGACAATTTCAGAATGAAACTTGGGGGCATGTCTTTGTTTAAGCTGTGGGCCTTGCATCGGAACAGTCAGCTCAAGGTATATGGCTAGTGTCAGGACTAACAATCTTTGACAAGGGCATTTAGCGGTTGTAATTCAAATCTAATTCAGAACATCTTAGCACCGGACCTGTCAGGCCCTTGAAATGCACTGTTACTACAAAACCAAGGGCAACAGTCCCAAAGCCAGCTCTGTGCGGCCTCAAGTTGATATGTCAACAAGAGCAGTTACAATTAAGGGTTCTTTCAAGCATACTAAACTAATTTACAGTACTCTGGAAAAGTGGGAAAAGGACCTGAGGCTTAAAATCCCAAGACTTCTAGATTTTAAATCCACAGCACATAAAAATACAATTAGAGTCCAGCACAAAATAGCATAGTCTTGAGTATGTCTTTGTAGTTATATGCGTACTATGTACCTTTGGTTCTTAAAAATAGATGTGCTTAAAAACGCATGCATGTATGTAGTTAAAACAAAGTAATAATAGTTGACTCCCAACCACTAAAAAAAAAGAGGAAGAAGAAGAAGAAAAAAGAACCCCTGTCAGGTCTTATTAGGATCATGTTATGGGCTTGTGAACCCTAAATTGGCAACACACCTATTTATTATTTGTGGATGCTGCTTGTAATCGAATCTGTTGTAATTGGAGAGTGTTTCTTCTTGATGGGGTTCCCTATCTGGCCACAAAGCACCCAAAGTCAGTGTGGCCTAGGTGGCTTGATTTGGGATGAGAAGTCGGCCTGGAAAAGGAATCATAGAGTATGGTTGGCCCGCTGGACACAGACAGGATTACAATGACCAACATGTAATTTTACCATCAAGATATAGCAGGGGCCAAGTTTGAAGCACTGGTGATTCTAGGCAGCTGTGCACTTTTAAGCGGCACTGCCTTAATGCTGGGACAAAGGCTAATGGGAATGTTTGCAGATTTTCCTTTTATGATTTATCTACTTTTTATGCACAACAATATAGACCCTCTACTCAGGGGACTCGTAAATGTGATTTTACTTCCCAAATTACAAAGCTAGTCAATTATTTGGGAATGAGTCATTCATTCAAAAGTGTCGGTAATGTGATGTGTTAACCATCAGGAAATTTTACACCAATTGGAATTATAAACACCAGATTAAAAAAAAAAAAAAAAAGGAAAGGGGGGAATAAAAGGAAAATTTTAGCCAGCAGTTAGCTGTATTTATTAATGTGCCTCCTCTTAGGAACTACATTTGTGGGAAGGTAGAATTGAAGAACATGTGGGTGACTTTTTTTCTTTCTGCCTCCCTATTCCCATCCCAAAGCTGAAGTTCTCTTAATATTTTCTCTGCAAGACAGATGGATGAGGCATCAAGCTTGGTGGACTGAGGGGAAATGATAACGCCTGTGGAGAAGGAGTGATGGGTTCACACTCATGTCCTTGTTGGGCCTTGTTGGCTTGTGAGAGGGGGCTGGGTCTTAAAGCTACTTCTCTGCTGGCCAGCCACTTGGCAAGCAGGGTACTGATCCCGAGGACCGACCACGCATGTTGACGTGGGTAGCTTCAATTTGATCCCAGCATCCATAAACTCTTCCTTGTAGGCAGCCTCTTGGAAAAATGCAGTTTAACATTAGCAAGGGAGTATATTTGGAGAGGTTTAGTTGTGATGATTGATCACCATGAAAAGCTGGATGGGAAATCATGGTGGACCTATCCCCAAGTTATGTTCCCAGAACACCAGGGTGAATCAGAATTGTATACAGTGTCAGAGCTAAGCATGTCCTAGACAACATCTGAGCCTCATGTCATTGTCAGAGAAGCCCAGGCAGGGGACCTATATGTGCCTGCGAAACTTCATCTCCCTCCCTGATTCCTGGTCTAGCTTTGATCTCCAACCACTTATCTCCTGAGAGGACTGCCAAGCCACTGGTTCTAGATTGATTTCTGGATGTGGAATTTCTTGATTTCTTCTGGAACATCCTTCAGGGTTTCCCCCAATGAATATCAATTCTTCAATTCTTGCCCCCCCACCATCTCTCCCATTGACTCATTGACTCTGTATTTGTCATGCCCCATCAGGATGGGAGAAAAACACCAAAGCCTCCAAAAAGAACTCACTCAGGGTTGCAGAGTTAGTTAAGCACTGGAGTTAGGACTATAGCTTCTCCCAAAGTCACCCATAAAATCACCATACATAGTGGAAACGGGAAATTATAGGTAAATGGACTTTTATCAACAAAATATTCATGACAAAATGTTACAACATATTTACAAAATATTCTCTACATGTTGGCCACCTCTTCGTAAAATTTCATAATGAATATTTTCTCATTTTCCCAGTGCATGGTGACTTTTGGTACACTCTGTATAACAATGTATTTATGACTTATGTCCTCTCTTCTTCCCAAAGAGTTGAGGCAGCTTCGAGCAAAGGATTCCAATGAATGTAATATTTCAGTAGCTAGTTGCTCTGCGAGCTCCTGGGCTCCTGGAACAAAAACGTCAGTCTTTCTAGTCAAGAGCATAGAGTGTGATTCTTTCCTTCCTGGTCTTAACAGAAAGGGGCATGGAATGTAGAAACAGGGAGGATCCTTCACTGGCTGCTAGCTAGGGGAAAGTGTGTCAGGCAAGGGTCGGAAACAGAGTCCCGCAGACAGAGGGCAGATCCCAAGGTGATTCTGAGGGCCTATGTGCAGTGAGTCTTTTCTAGAATACCATACGGTTTGTAAGAAGTAAGCAACTGAAACCTAAATCTTTTGAAGCCTCTTTACTTAAGTCGAGTTATATTACTTTCAGCTGCTATACTTCAGTAGAATTTGAAGTCATCTGTATGGTTATTGCACTTGTGATTATATAATTATTAATGGAATTACTAGCTTAGGGTCTCTCTCTCCCTGGCAGAGTCTCCCTCCCAGACTGGGTCCCTTGGGGCAAGAACTGCACTGCCTTGTTCATTTCCGATTCCTGGGGCCTGGCACTGTGGCTGGCACCATAGCACATATTCATTAAATATTTGTTGTATAAATAAACGAAAGGGTGACTACCCCAAGTGTAGAGCTGAAAGTGATTGTGAAAAGACAGCTTCTGGAAGCAGCAAATAGGTGTCAGTCACTGTGTCCAGAAAAAGATTTTAAAGGCAAAAAGGAAAAAGATTTTATGAGCTTTACAGTCATAAGAGAAAAAAAATCAAAGCAAAAGAAATCAGAATAAATTATTTTTTAAAATCTAATATAACAGGCAATAAAAACAAGAACAAAAATATCTATTATAACAATAAATGTAAAGGAGTTAAACATCATGTTTATTCACAAATTGGATATAAAAAGTAAAACCTTAAATTAAGCCATATACTATCTCCATGAGACAGATGTAAAACATGTCTTCAAAAAGTTTAAAAGAAAGGTGTTTTCCTTTTCAAATAATTGTCAGAAAAAAAAATTAAGAAACCACAAAAAGTAGCAGAGGATAAATTTTGGTAATAAAGGTTGATAAAATGTACAAAGAAAATAAGAATACAAAGAAAATAAAATAATCACAAAGTTTCACTGGGCGGACTAAATAGTATTAAAAGTTAGTAAACAAAAACTATTAATAAAAGGAAGAAAACTTTCCACAAACACGATAAGAGAAAGAAAATACACCACATATCTCTTAATCATTTAAGACCAAGTAGGTAAAGCAAAGAACATGGATGAGGCAAATTATATATGTATCTATTTATTTTCTCTTACTACCTCTCCAATACCATTGAAAATTAAAAATTTTGATAAATTTTGCCATGATAAAAATACCAATAAATATCCCCAAAGCATGGCCCAATTTAGAATGCCATTTAATACTACTGTAAACATTATAAGCAGCAGCCACTAATGAGACTCACTCAAAAAGAATGAGAAAAAATTTTCTTCTAAATGTCTCTTAGATAAGAGTCACTAAGAGCTGCAGTAGGAGACCACTGCAGGAGGCCATTTTTAAAATATTAAAAATGACCACCTAATACACTGAAACATACAACATGGCCAGATCTGTATAGATGATATGTTGGTTTCCTGTGTCTGCTATAACAAACTATGGCAAGTTTGCTGGCATGAAACAAAAGAAATATATTCTTTCACATTTCTGAAGACCACAGTTCTGAAATCAAGGTGTTAGCAGAGTCACATGTCCTCCTGGGGCTGTGGGGATTCTTTTCCTGGGTTTGAGTCTGCATCACTCCAATACCTACCCCCATCTTCACATCACCTTCTCTTCTGTGTGTCTGTATCAAATCTTCCTCTATGTCTGTCTTAAAAGGCTATAAGTGATGATATTTGCAGCGTATCCAGTTAACCTGTGTTAACACTTTATCAGCTCTTTTGCTGTATAAAGTAGTAGTCACTCTTTTGCCATGTAAGGTAATGTTCACAGATTTTAGGGGTTAGGAAAGTGAATACAGTAGAACCTCCATAGTTGACCACCTCCCTACACTGACCACCTCCTTAACTTGACCTATTTTTCACAGAGCAAACACGCACCACATGTATCAGTATCGTAGGCCTAGTTCCTTAAGTTGACCACCTCCATATGTTGACCTGTTTGTTACCATCCCTGGGGTGGTCAATTTATAGAGGTTCTCCTGGGTATCTTTTTGTGTGTGTGTGGCGGGATCATTTCTCTTCCTTTTACAGATGCCAATCCATATCATAAAATAACTGTAATTGCTGAATAAGAAAAAATAAAATTGAACGAATGAAATGTATAAATCAAGATGTAAAAAAGAGGTTCACTTCATGAACCTAAGGAAATCAAGAGGAAGACATAGGAAAAAAAGGTGGTTTTCTGTTTACATTTTTGCAACTACACTTATAAGTGAGGAGATAATTAAAGGCCAATTTTTATAAATGTAAAGCATAAATGAGATAAATGTAAGTATAAATAAATATGAAATGACCAGATTTTATTGAACTCATTCTTTAAAGAAGCCATTAGTAAGATGTAACAACTGGTTCGAAGGAGAATTCAAACGTAAGGTAGGCCATGAAGTGAAACCACAAATAGATTAAAAAGTGGTGTGTCTGAAGGCAGAGGGGTTCTTAGGCCCAGCCTCTGGGTTAGGCTCAAGAGGGTCACAGTGACCTACACCATGTGCCCAGGGCCCATTGATCCTTACTCATGGTTTGGGGGCAGTGTCCACCCAGGTCCCTCTGCCAAGCCACTGGCAATAAGCCAGATTTCACTCTGGGAGCCACCCGTCCCTTTCTGTTTCTGCTTCTCGCCCCCTTAGTATTTGACCATGTGGTATCCATGGACCAGAAGAACTCCCCTTAGCCACATGCAGCCCATGGCCTCTGAGGTCAGGTGTCTCCTCTCCCCACCTCTAGTCTCAGCTCTCACCATCCCTCTCAACTACCTGGGAGAGTCAAATACTTGTGGCCACTTTCTCTGTATCTCAAAAAGGGTCCAGAGCAGCTTTTTGAGTCAGTACTTCTCTGAGGGCCTCCATGGAAGCCTGATTTTAGGGATTCTTAGTGGAATAAGAGGGGGACACGCTGCTTTAAACATGCTTAATCTGCTTTGCTATATTTCGGTTTTCCTGGTGACCTTCTAAGAGCCCTTGATATGCTGTCATAATTTTCCTAAAGAAAAATAAAATATGCTGTGTTTCCCAAACTGATTCAAAGAACCCCTTCTCTTTTGGTTGCCTAGAAAACTGCTGGTGGGGGCTGGCATTTCATGGTGCACACATGGGGGAAACCGGCTGTGTCATTTCTAGGAAGATAGAAGGGTACAGGCGTGGTGCCCAGAGCTCAGTGGTTCTGCCACTGGCCATACACACTGAGGCTGGTGGATTTGAACCCGGCCTGGGCCTGCTAAACAACAAGGACAACTGCAACAAAAAATTAGCTGGGCATTGTGGTGGCGCCTGTAGTCCCAGCTACTTGGGAGGCTGAGGCAAGAGAATCGCTTAAGCCCAAGAGTTTGAGGTTGCTGTGAGCTGTGACATCACAGCACTCTACTGAGGGCGACATAGTAAGACTTGGTCTCAAAAAACAAAAAAGATAGAAGGATGCAGGAGCATCTTATGGAAGCCTCTGGACTTTAGACAAATTGGTGACCGACTCCACATGTGGGGAAAAACCATGGCAAGGAAGGGCTGTCCCCAGATCATTGCTGTTCCTCTCCACTGCCATGATATGGCAATGGGACTCAGGAAACTGGCTCCAACTCTGAGCAGTGGCCCACTCCCAGGAGCAGTTGCATGGGGAAACAATTTGGAGAGAAAGTATAATGTAGTGGTCAGGAGTGTAGACTTGGGCATGACCATGACTGAGTTTAAATCCTGGCCTCATCTCTTTAGTTCAGCTATGTGGCTCTGGATTTGTCACGTAACTTCGCTGAGCCACAAAGTTCCCATTTGTGAACGGGGAATTATAAGACCTATCTTGTTAGTTGCAGCTGTAATTCATGGCAATGATACCAGCACAATTCTTTAGTCTGGGGGCCACTCGGTGAAAGTGGTGGTGGCTATCGTCATCACTGCTGTTGCTGTTAGCTCCTAGCCGTTTCTGTCTGAAAATTTGCGTTTGCCTGCCTGGCATCTCGTTCACAGCAAGACTTCCTGCCTGTGATGCTGGGAGCAGACATAGACTCCTGGGATCTGCCAATTTTAAATAAACCCCTGAATTCCAGAGTCTCTTTATTTGGAATCCAAAAGATTCCTTTTACAGAAGCAAAAGCCAACTTTTATTTCCACTGTAACAAAAGCAGACCTAAAAATAAGCCTGTTTTCATATCCATATGAAGTTTTTAGAGAAGAAAAAAGCAACTTGCATGTGTATTTATGGCACAATGATGCCTGGAATCAATACCACTGTTGATCAGCTCCTATAGCCCACACACTCCTCCATAATCTGTGACTTCATTTAATAATGAAGTTTAGAGAGGTTGAGTGACTAATTCAAGCTCATACATCCAGGAAGTAGTGGAACTGGGAGACGAGGCTGGGACTCTCTGAACTGAATTTCCTTTTGGGAGCACCACACTGACCCGTGTTCTTGACAGTGGAAAACAAGCCTTACAGACCAAACACAGACGTAAAGAAAGCTAAGAGCCATGTTAAGTGAACACCTTTTCCTTGCCCTTTTCCCCATCCCCACAGCCCTCTCTGCCGTGATCTGAATGTGTCCCCCCCAAATTCTCATGTTGAAATCCTTCCCACCAAAGTGATGATGTCAGGAGGTGGGGCATTTGGAGGTGATCAGGTCATGAGGGTGGAGCCCTCATGGATGGAATTAGTGCCCTTATATAATACAAGGGAGCACAAAAGCTCCTTCTTGCCCCTCCACAGGCAAGGTTACAGTGAGCCATTGGCAGTTTAAGAAGAAGCAGACATTCACCAAATACCTTGTCCTTGGATCTCCCACCCTCTTGAACTATGAGAAATAGATTCTGTCGTTTACAAGCTGCCCAGGCTGTGGTATGGTGTTGCTGCAACCTGATAGACAAAAACCCTGTTCATCTTGGCAAGTGCCTCCACCCCCCACCCACTTGTCCAGGCCAGAAGCGTCAAAGCTGCCCTAAAGTCTAGCTCTCCCTCACATCTCCTGGGAGACCACCTCCTCAGTACTTTTTTTTTTTCTTTTTTAATGTCAGGTTAATGTTAGGATATAAACAACCAAGCCACAATATTAGAATTTGTTTGGTAGAGTCCCTCTTGCAGTTATATGCTGCACCCAAAATGTGCCATACGCCCCTACATTGTGCCCATTCAGCAGGGGTACCCCAAGCCCCTCCTCCCCTCTCAGTCTTGTTAGTTGCAGCTGTAATTCATGGAGAATGAACTGAGTTTTCTTCTTATGTGGGCATGAATTAGATAGTCTACTGGCTTTATATTAGTATTGACTACATTGGATATTCACTTTTCCGTTCTTGTAATTCTTTACTGAGAAGAATGGTGTTTCAACTCCATCCAGGTTAATACAAAAGATGTGAAGTCACCATCTTTTTTATGGCTGAATAGAATTCCATGGTATACATATATCACAGTTTGTTAATCCATTCCTGAGTTGATGGGCATGTAAATTGTTTCTACATCTTTATGGTTGTAAATTGCTCTGCAATAAATAATCTAGTGCATATGTATTTATGGTAAAATGATTTTTTTTTTCTTCTGGGTAGATGCCTAGTAGTGGGATTGCAGAGTCAAATGAGAGATCTAATTTGAGTTCTTTGAGGATTCTCCCTCTTCCTTCCAAAGAGGCAATATTAGTCTATCTCCACATTCCTGCTTCTCCAGCCCCACTCACTGCACAGCCCCAGATTTGAATCATCTCCCAGCTGACTATTAACATTGGATCCTGGTCAGCCCCTAAACTCTGGTCTTCCTCTTCTGTTGTTTGAAACACCACCTTTCTTTAAAATTTCAGATTCATTTAATTTATGAAGGGATGATACAGGCACAAGATGAGAAATTTAAAAAAGTGTAAAGAGTGGGTAAAAGGTGTCTCCACCTCTGTCCCTGAGACACCTGCAGAGTCAAGTTATCCCCAAGGTCACATGCATATCGTACAGAATTACTATATTAGTCTTTTCCTACATTAATGGGAGTGACCTGCATCTTGCTATCTCTTCCTTAATATAGCTTAGAAATTTTTCCATATCTCTATGGAGCAAGCTGAAGAGTTCTTTTAAGATCTGTATAGTATTTATTTTAAGCGTGTACTACAGTCTTAGCATATGTAAAAATGTATCAATTTATACTTAGTGATCCTGCTATAGATGCATTCTATGTGCCAGGTTCTCTTTAAGAGCTTTCCAGGTATTAATTCATTTGAACTAAATGCAACCCTATGAAATGTGTTGTGTTGTTATTTCCATTTTTTTTAGAGACAGAGTCTCATTTTGTCGCCCTTGGTAGAGTGCCGTGGCTTCACGGCTCACAGCAACCTCCAGCTCCTGGGCTTAGGCCATTCTCTTGTCTCAGCCTCCCGAGTAACTGGGACTACAGGCGCCCGCCACAATGCCTGGCTGTTTTTGTTGTAGTTCAGCCAGGGCCGGATTTGAACTCGCCACCCTTGGTGTATGGGGCCGGTGCCCTACTCGGTGAGCCATAGGCACTGCCCTGTTATTTCCATTTTAAAGATGAGATAACAAAGGCTCAGAGAAATTAAGAAACTAACCTGATTCTAGCAACTTTAAATTAAGAAACTGCTTTCCAACCAGTCAGTGGCAGAGTGGACATGTTATCCCCGGTGGTGCAGCTCTAGAGTATGTGTTTGTGTTGGTTTCCTAGGGCTGAAGTCCCATGAAGTGAGTGGAAGCTGGAAGTCCAAGATTAGGAGCATCTGTCTGTCCTCTGTTCTGTGTTGGCTGGAGATATATATATATTTTTTAAAGACAAAGTCTTACTCCATCGAATTAAGTAGAGTGCTGTGGCATCATAGCTCGCACCATAGCTCAAACTTTCGGGTTCAAGTAATCCTCTTGCCTCAGCTTCCTGAGTAGCTGGTATTATAGGTGCCCACCCACAATGCCTGGCTGTTTTCCTTTTTTTTTTTTAGTAGAGATGGGCTCTGGCTCTTGCTTAGGCTGGTCTCAAATTCCTGAGCTCAAGCAATCCATCTACCTCTGGCTGGAGATTCTTGATGTTCTTTGGCTTGCAGCTGGATCCCTCCGATGCCTGCCTCTGTTGTCACATGCCCATCTCCCCCTGTGTGTCTCTGCCATCACAAGGGGTTCTCTCTGTGCCTTTCCTTGTTTTATAAGGTCACCAATCCCACTGAATTAAGACCCACACTCCTCCACCTCATTACTAATTATATCTGCAATCACCCTGTATCCAAATGAAGTACTGGGAATCTGGACTTCAATGTATCACTTTGGGCGACACATGTGAACTCACAAGTGTTCCTAACTACCATCCTTCTACCTGTGTACAAGCCTAGATGCAGAAAAAGTTCCTAGAATCAGGTTGCTGGGCCAAGAACACATGCATTTGACTTTGAACTCATGTTGATGAATTGTTATTCACAAAAGGAGAGAATCATTACCATCCCGCCAACATATATAAAAATATATGTTTTGATCTTTGTAAATTTAGTAGATTAAAATAGAACCTCCGTGTTTCTTTTATTAAAAGTGAGTTTAGGCTCGGCACCTGTGGCTCGGTGGGCTAAGGCGCCAGCCACGTACACCTAAGCTGGCGGGTTCAAATCCAGCCTGGGCCTGCCAAACAACAATGACGGCTGCAACCAAAAAAAAAATGGCCAGGCGTTGTGGCAGGCGCCTGTAGTCCCAGCTACTTGGGGGGTGGAGGCAAGAGATTCGCTTGAGCCTAGGAATTGGAAGTTGCTGTGAGCTGTGATGGCATGGCACTCTATCCAGGGTGACAGCTTTAGGCTCTGTCTCAAAAAAAAAAAAAAAAAAAAGTGAGTTTAAGCATATTTTAATATGTTTAAAACCTATTTTTATTTCGTTGTCATGAATTATTTGTTCACCTCCTTTATTCAATTTTCTATCTAGAATTTGGTTTTTACTTAAGGATTTGCAGGAATTCTTTAGAAATGAAGGCACTCAACCCTTTCTCTGTGATGACTTGCAAATATTTTCCCTCCACTTTGTAGTTTTATCTTTTGATGTTATTCATGTTTTTTTCCATGTAGAAAAAATTTTTGACACAGATTTTCTTCTTACATAACAAATATATCGCTTCTTATCACTCCTGCGTGCGTTATACAATCTTTCTGCAGTAGGCAGCTGATTACATCCCAAGCTGCTCAGATTCCTGGATGGCTTCTCATTGCCTGACCCTCAGGCTCCTGGGCACAGCCTCAATACCCCCTTGTTTTGTCCCCCTGAAACCACACTGCACCGGTCCTGTTGAGTGAACCAACCCTCATGAGATTGACTCACACTTTCTCTCTGCCTGCTCTGGTCTTGCTGAACACCTACTCCCCAACTCCAGCGTACACGACGAGGGGGGCAGCCCAGGGTGGCTGCTGAGCTCTACCTTCAGCTGAGAGCAGCTTTGAGGAGGGAAGCTGCTGGTGCTCCTGCTGCAGGGCCTTCCGGATCCGGCCCCGCACATGGCCCAGGGTGTCCTGTCCAGCCAGCTGCAGCCTGACACTGAGCTTGGCTGGGGATCAGTCTGGTTGTTTCTGACTCCCACGTGGTGTGGCCCCAAATGTCAGAGCCTGTGATTTTCGTAGAAATGCTGTTTCCATGACTTTAGTAGCTGCTAATTTACATAGCCGCATGACAGATTTTTGTAGGGCATTATTGGCTTATTTTTTGAAAAAAATAGGAGATAACCCCGCTGGGTGTGACATAAGTATTTTCCATGGCTTCTTTCGCAGATAAAGTCAGCCAAATTAATTGGCTGCTACTGGGAAAAGGCACAGAGGAAAGTGTCTCTCTAGTAGCATTTCTGCAGACAGGCCTGGCAAGTTTTTTCTCCAGCCTTTCAGCGAAACCCTGTTTTCCTGTGGGTCTGACTGTCCCCATCCTCCCTTAGATGGAGAACTCGGGGGAGCAAAGGGAGGCAACGACCAACGTAGCCCGGGGAAGAGCTGGAGAAGCGGTAGGCTTCCTGGAGGAAGTGCTACTGGGGCTCAGTCCTGAGGACGGAGAGGGTGTGGGCTGCCAGATGGCAGGGGAGGGCAGTGCAGAGAGACCAAGGGGGACGTGGCCCTCACTTTGTAGGAGACAGTCCCTTCGTGTTTGGTGGCCTCCGAGAGGATTTGGTTCTGGGTGCGAGCCCTGGTCTGCTTCCCTCCTGCCTCCTCCCCTTCTTCGATTTCATCCTTCCTTTTTTCTCCCTCCACTCCTAAGACAAGGATGTTACTGATTCCGAAATCTGGAAGATAAAGTCCTCTTCCATATCTGGTGCTGAGGGCAAAGGCATGTGGCTCACGCTGGTCAGACCCTTTCTCTGCAGACTGCGCTCAGACAGAGGCTGGCTGCCGTGAGTTGAACGGGGGGGCTCCACCGCCACCCACCCGCCCAGGTATCAGTCTCTATCTTAACCCCAGGGCCTGGTGTGCGGGAACTTAACTGAAAATAGGGTCTTTGCAGATGTGATGTAATTTAGGATCTGGAGACGGGCTCGTTTGGGATTATCCTGGTGGGTCTAAATGACAAGTGTCCTTATAAGAGACAGAAGAGAAGACACTGATGGAGACACGGACAGAGGTTAAGCTGGAGGCGAAGAGCTGAGTGGTACGGCTGCAAGCCCCGGGACAGCTGGGACCGCCAGAGCTGAAAGGGGGAAGAACACCTCTCCTGGCTCCTTCCATGGCCATGGCCCTGCGGACACCTTGGCTTCGGGCTATGGCCTCCAGAGCTACGAGAGGATAAAGAGCTGCTGTTTTAAGATGCCGAGTTTGTGGTGATGTTTGACAGTGGCCTTGGGAAACACAGTCCTCATTCTGTCTGCTGACCCCAAATCTGCTGCTTGACTATGTGGAGGTCACTTCCAGAATTCCTGCACCCCACTGCCCATCACATCCCCATCTCTAGAACCGCAGGCAGCCCTGGCGCTGGTGCTTCCTGGCCACCCCCAGCCCACAGCTGTTCCTGCCACTGGCCTGGACAAGTCTCGCATCAGAGTTACCGGGAAGTGCTGTGTCATTCCAGTGAATCCAATACTTCTTAGATTCTGGGATCGTGAGGGAACAACCTACCATCTAACCAGAATTAGTTATAAGATCTGGGCAAGAAAGATTCTGAGGCAAAAATCTTGAGGCAGAGGAAGTGCAGGAGGTGTGTGTTGGTACCTGTAATGGGTTCTGGGCCCTCACAGGCACAATCGTCACCTGGGGAGGTTTTTTAAAATGCCATTTTTTAAGATCGGAATCTGCATGGGTACCCCTGTAATATTCTGAAATTAAAAAAAGAATAAAAATATAAAATTAGAATCTCTGGGGCCTGCATCCCAGCACGGGTATTTTTTAAAAAGATGCCCCCAACACTTTTAGTACAGGTAAAACTCACTGATTTGAATGGATTTGCAAAGCCTAGTCCCCGAGCCAGTAGCAGGATCCTCACTGGGGAGCTTGGTGGCACTCTAGTGCAAGTGCCCTTATGATAAAAGGATTTTTTTCCTTCTGGGTAGATGCCTAGTAATGGGATTGCAGGATCAAATGGGAGGTCTAGCTTGAGTTCTTTGAGAGTTCTCCATTCTTCCTTCCAAAAAGGTTGTATCAGTTTACAGTCCCACCAGCATAGTAAAAGTGTTCCCTTCTCTCCACATCCACGCCAGCATCTGCAGTTTTGAGATTTTGTGATGTGGGCCATTCTCACTGGAGTTAGATGGTATCTCAGGGTGGTTTTGATTTGCATTTCTCTAATAATTAGGGATGATGAGAGCATTTTTTTATGTTTGTTAGCCATTCGTCTGTCTTCTTTAGAGAAGGTTCTATTCATGTGTCTGGCCCATTGATATATGGGATTGTTGGCTTTCTTCATGTGGATTAATTTGAGTTCTCTATAGATCCTGGATATCAAGCCTTTGTCTGATTTAAAATATGCAAATATCCTTTCCCATTAGGTAGGATGTCTATTTGCTTTGGTTGTTGTCTCCTTAGCTGTACAGAAACTTCTGAGTTTAATTAAGTCCCATTTGCTTATTTTTGTTGTTGTTGCAATTGCCATGGCAGTCTTCTTCATGAAGTCTTTCCCCAGGCTGATCTCTTTCAGTGTTTTTCCTATGCTTTCTTTCAGGATTGTTATTGTGTCATGCTTTAAATTTAAGTCCTTTATCCAACTTGAATCAATTTTTGTGAGTGGAGAAAGATGAGGGTTCAGTTTCAGTCTTTTACATGTGGATATCCAGTTTTCCTAGCACCATTTATTGAATAGGGAGTCTTTCCCCCAAGGTATGTTCTTGATTGATTTATCAAAGATTAGGTGGTTGTAAATTGTTAGTTTCATTTCCTGGGTTTCTATACGATTCCAAATGTCTATGTCTCTATTTTTGTGCCAGTACCATGCCATCTTGACCACTATGGCTTTGTAGTACAGCCTAAAGTCTGGAATGGTGATACCCCCAGCTTTGTTTT
>CAUYON010131098.1:0-14277 GCA_963573935.1 Arctocebus calabarensis | reverse complement strand
CCCCCCCCCCGACCCCCCCCCCCGCGCGTGTTCGTTCCTCCAGCGGCGAGCCCTGGGCGCGCGCGGGTTGGGTCCTCCAGTAGAGCCCTGAGCGCGCGGGTTGGTTCCTCCAGCGGGGAGCCCTGGGCGCGCGCGGGTTGGTTCCTCCAGCGGGGAGCCCTGGGCGCGCGCGGGTTGTTACCGACAGTGGACCCCTGAGCGCGCGCGGGTTGGTTCCTCCAGTAGAGCCCTGAGCGCGCGCGGGTTGGTTCCTACAGTGGAACCCTGGGCGCGCGCGGGTTGGTTCTTCTAGTGGGGAGCCCTGAGCGCGCGGGTTGGTTCCTCCATCGGAGAGCCCTGAGCGCAGGAAAGTTGATTCCTCCAGTAGAGCCCTGAGCGCGCGCGCGTTGTTCCTCCAGCGGGGAGCCCTGAGCGCGCAGCTCCTCCTCCACCCGTGGCACCCTTGCTCTTCACCGTGAGCCTGAGGACGCAGGGGAGAAGGCCACACGCTCTGCGGGCACCGCCCTCCGTGAGACCCAGCGCCACCAGAGGGGCTGTGTGCGCCCAGGAGACAGCACCGCGCGCGCTGGGGCTGAGGGTGTCGCCACCCTGGGCACTTGGCTCCTGCAGATCTGAATCACTAGAACTAAACCGAGTGAGAAATTCTCAGTGAAGTCAATGGGGGCTTTCATGTATAATTACTAATCTGGCCCCCGTTTACACTCAGTCAACAATTTATGAGCAATGTAGGCGATTGTATTTACAGAGCATCATTCTTCTCTGTAGGGACAAAGATCATTTATATGTAATAAAACAGTTTCATCTGAAACAACTTGATTTTCCACTTCGAACTGTGCAATAAAAATGTTTTTCTCTCTGTACTCAGTTTAAAAAATAATATTGAGGACCCGATTATGGTTTGGGTAGAGTAAAAGGAATATCAATAAAAGAAGGCAGCAAAAACCATCAGCCTTTCCAGTTGAATGAAAGAGGTGGACCACCTTTGGGGGGACATTTATAATAAACACTGGGAAGGTGATGCCTATATCCATGATATTCTGCAAACTATTCAGATTTCACCATCATTAAAGAATAGATTATGTGCAAGTGAAAATACACAAAAAGACATGTGTTCCTTGGGAACATTCTCCCAGGCCCGAGTTTCTCAACAGTGGTGGAGGCAAGTTTACCCCTAGAAGACACTGGGCATTGTCTAAAGACACTTTGAGTTGTCACAAACAGGACGGAAATGCTACTGGCATCTGGGGAAAGAGACCACTGTCGCTGGAGAACGTCCTGCAGTGTACAGAACAGTTCCCAATAACAAGTATCCGGTCCAAATAGGGCTGAGGTGGGAAGCTCTCTCTAGACCCAGCCCTTTAGATTTAGATGGGCTGCAAGGCTTTCATAGCTAGATTTTGTGTGCCACTTCTCTTAATTCTGGGTATTTGTGATAGGAAGAAACTTGCTTACAGACATTACCATTCCTTTCTTACTTAAAAATTCTACCTATTTGTCAAATCTACTAGGACACTTATTTAAAAAACGTATATCAAGAAAAATTAAGTCCATGTTTTAAAAGAGGCACAAGGTGCGCTCAGGGCTCCTTGCTCGGAGAGGCGTTCTCCCACCCACGTTAATGGGGCGACCAGCGGGTGTGCAGCCCTAGGACCCTCTGGGAGTTTCTTAAATGCTTTCCAATAAATCCCCATGAAGCACTTTATTCCACTTCCTGTCACATACATTTAAATTTACAACTAAGGTAGCTTCATTTGCAAAAAATAAACTGTTTTAATTTTAATGGGAGAAGACTTTAAAAAAATACATCCCCAAAGTCCATCAACGTTATTCACCATATCAACAGAAGCAGAACCATATGATCCTCTCAAGGGACGGAGAAAAAGCATTTGATAAAATCCAGCATCCCTTTCTAATTAGAACATTGAGGAGCATAGGTATAGGTGGCACATTCCTTAAACTGATACAGGCTATCTATGACAAAGCTACAGCTAATATTTTACTGAATGGAGTAAAACTAAAAGCTTTTCCTCTTAGAACTGGAACCAGACAAGGTTGTCCTCTGTCACCATTGCTATTCAACATAGTGCTAGAAGTTTTAGCCAATACAATTAGACAAGACAAACCTGTCCAAACTTCACATAAGACGAAGACATTATTTTATGCTGGACAGTAAATATCCTCTCTTTTAAAGAGAGACACTATTTCCACCTTTCAAGATAATTCACTAAACAAATATCCCATAAAACACAGTTTGGAATAAAGGCCAAAAGCACCCACATAAGACATCCAGAAACATAAAACAATCATGGAAAAACTGTTTCCCAACATGGGTAATTTAGAGGATGACATGAGTATTAGTTTTTAAAAAATTAAACGGAGTAGAATAAAAGGTGTCTAAGTATATATATGCATTAGAGTATATATCCTTTCCTTACAGTTTTGCTTTAGTTTTATACTTATGTGTTTGTATATTAATGAGGCCATGATATAAAATACAATTTTTGCTGAGATGTCTGAAAAATATTTTACTATATGGTCATCTATGAATCTTTACTTAGGGCTCAGCACCTGTGGCTCAGCGGGCTAAGGCGCCAGCCACGTACACCTGAGCTAGCAGGTTCGAATCCAGCCTGGGCCCGCCAAACAACAATGACAGCTGCAACCAAAAAAAAAAAAAATGGCCAGGCATTGTGGTGGGCGCCTGTAGTCCCAGCTACTTGGGAGGCAGAGGCAGGAGACTCGCTTGAGACCAGGAATTGGGGGTTGCTGTGAGCTGTGATGCCATAGCGCTCTATCCAGGGTGACAGCTTGAGGCTCTGTCTCCAAAAAAAAAAAAAAAAAGTATCTTTACTTAGAACAATGTAAATACTACACAACAAACTAACGAAAAGATGATAAAACTAAATCTTCATCTTCATGGTAGGAAGGCAATTAATAACTAAAAATGAAAACTGGAGAAATAATATAAAGGCCAGGTGCAGTGGCTCACACCTATAATTCTAGCACTCTGGGAAGCTGAGGCGAGTGAACTGTTTGAGCTCACAAGTTTGAGACCAGCCTGAGCAAGAGTGAGACCCCCACCTCTACTAAAAAGCAGAAAAAACTGAGGCAAGAGGATAGCATGAGACAAACAGTTAAATGTTGCTGTGAGTTATGATGATGCCATAGCACTCTACCCAGGGCAACAGCTTGAAACTCTGTCTCAAAATAATAATAATAAAAATGATAATAATAATAAAAAAAGTTGTTCATTTAGATATATTATTTTTTCTACGGAACAGAAACCAGAAAAGGAGGATGAGGAAGTAGACTTGACACTCTTTTTATTACAATCCTTATGGAATCATTTGACTTTCTAAAATATGTGCTTTATTAAAACAAAAATTTGAAGTTTTTTTCATAGCAGTATTTATAAGAGTGCAAAACTGCCAGCAAACTATATATTTGTCTTTAAAGAAAGTTAAAATTATGGTGCATTTGTACATTGCAAATTATATGAAATTTCAAGGGGATGTTTATAAAGAGTATGTACATCTACTGAATAATGCTTATGAGATGTTAAGCAGGGAAAGCAGGATTCTAAACTGCACGTGTGGTGTTAATTCACTCAAGAGATATTTATTTAATAGATACTATGTGCAAGACACTGTTGTAGAAGATGTAGCCAGGGCTAGTTGTTAGCTGTTATGGACAAGCATAGCCATTCACATTTCTGACAGCTGGCATCTGTTCTGATTGTTCAGTATGTTTGACTTATTGAATGTTAAGCATTTTTAATACTGTGAGTATACACAGAAAGTATACAAAGTAACAAAAATCTTTGACTTCATGGAATATTCACTCTTATCAAGAAAATAGATTAAAATATGATAAATAAATAAAATATATACTTTGTAAAATGACGACAAGTACCTCAGAGATAAATCAGGGACAGAGAAAATGCTGACAGGAGTATGGGTTGAAATATGTAACACATTGTTGGGGAACCCTCACTGGGTAGGGAGCATCTGAATAGACTTGAAGAAGATAAAAAATTTAGTTGTGTAAATATTTGGGGGAAGAGTGCTCCTTGGAAGTAGGAACAGGAAATACAACACCCTGAAACACAAGCTTGCCTAGTGTTAGAGGAACAGTAATAAGGTAGTATACCTGAAATGAGGTATGATATAAGGGGAGGGTCAGATCAAGACATTGACATCTTGTTGGTTTATCCTGTGAGCGAAATGGCAGGCCACAGGAAGATTCTTAGCAGGAGTAATGTAATCTAACTTACATTTTAACAGGATCATTCTGGAGGCTTCTGCTGAAAATAAAGAATAGCAAGAACAGAAACAGGGGGTCCATTAGGAGACTTTTGCAATAATCTAAGCAAGAGAATATGGAAGCTTGAATGATAGCAGTTGCAGCAGAAGTGGTGAAAAGTGGTTAAATTCTTGATATGTATCAAAAGTAGAAGCCAAGAGAATTTATTTACATATAGGATGTTGAATGTGAACAAAAGAGACGATTCAAGGCTAACTACAAGGATTTTAGCCAATTACTTTATTTCCTAAACTTTATATATGAAATAATTGTGAAGTCACAGGAAGTTAAAAAGTATATAGACAAGTTCTACACACTCTCTGCTTGAATCCCCCCATAGTTAATATCTTATATAACCACAGTTCAGTATCTAAAAACCACAGTACAATACCTAAATCTGATCTTGTGGCTGCATCAGTCTTACATGCACTGGTGTGTATGTGTGTATGTGTGTATGTGTGTGTGTGTGTGTGTGTGTGTGTGGTTTTTATGTCATTTTTTTTTTTTTTTGAGACAAAGTCTCACTTTGGTAGAGTGCCATGGCATCACAGTTCACAGCAACCTCAAACTCTTGGGCTTAAGCTATTCTCCTGTCTCAGTCTCCCAAGTAACTGGGACTACAGGTGCCTGCCACAGTGCCTGGCTATTTTTTGGTTGTAGTTGTCATTGTTGTCTGGCAGGCCCGGGCCAGACAACAATGACCAGGTTAAATTCAAACCTGCCAACTCTGGTGCATGTGGCTGGTGAGCTAGCTGCTGAGCTACAGGAACTGAGCCTATTATGTCATTTCATCACATGTGTACTGATACAGCACTGATCCATCCACACGAGGATCTCTTGTGTCACTGCTTTGTAGCCATAACCTCAGTGTCAGGGCATAATCCTAATTATATGCCTTTGATTCTCAAAAATGCTTTAGTTTAAAAAATAAATTATATAATCATCCAATTTATGACCATACTAATTTGAAAATGACTTTCCTTCCCTGAATTTAGAACCTATATGCGCCTGAATTCAAACTCACATATATGTATTGTTGAATAAATCAGTAAAACTATGATACAATACTACACATTTATAAAGTCACATTATATTCTAGTTTAAATGACTTTGTTATCTACCCTCCTCATTTTGAAGATACAAAGTAATTGAACATAGATAATACAGTTCATTTATAGCAAAGATAAAAAAATAAGTCTTTGATACCTACCCCAAAGTTCTTTCTATCACTATACTATATGTTACATTAACATAATACATCTTACTTCATAGATTGCACATGTATTTTATCAATTCTAACAATTATTCCTACTGTTAGTATTTTGCAAATGTGGGAGCCGATCCTCATAAAAGTTAACAGAATTTAGCAATACTGTACAAATAGTAAATGGGAAATTCAAGATTTTTAAATTCTATTACCAGAGTCATCTATTAGAAAAGAACCCAAAATGACATTCACCTGGGCATATCAAAGATAGTATATTTTACACGGCTGTTGTAGGAAAAAGACTAATAACTCATCTCAATATATGATACCATCTTAAGAAACTATATTATTTCTATAGTGCTATTTGCATGGTTCCTTAAAAGAACTTATCCTGTAATTAACTCTAAACAGTAAAAGACTAGAAGCCAGTTTAACCCATTAGTGGCTTACTCAAATGAGAAGTACATGAGACATACATGTGGGGATTTCTAACCCCACACTCTGTCAATATTTTTAAGCCAATAGTGAAAACTATAATACCCTATCCTACTGCATTGTTCAGCTCACAAACCAAGAAATTTTAGCATAATAGAAATCCTTCTATAGAGTTCTAATTAGGCACAGACAGTTATTATTAAGACAATATTATAACAGAATAATTCCATGTTAGTAAATATGTTGACTTCAAATAAGATAAATTAAAACTGATTTTTTGTTAGCCAGGCATGGTGGCTCATGCCTGTAATCTTAGCACTCTGGGAGGCTGAGGCAAGTGGATCACTTGAGCTCAGGAATTTGAGACAAGCCTAAGCAAGTGTGAAACCCAGTCTCTACTAAAAAAAAAAAAAAAAAAAAAAAAAAACTGAGGCAAGAAGATCACTTAAGCCCAAGGACTTGAGGTTGCTATGAGCTATAATGCCCTGGCACTCTAGTCGGGGCACCAGAGTGAGACTCTGTCTCAAAAAAGAAACAAACATTAAAACCCTGATTTTTAAATTTAAAAAACTGATTGTTAACATGATTTAAACAACGTGCTAAATTCCAAGGGAATAATAACATAAAAAGTTATGATCTCTTATGTTCAAAAGTTTCAATCCCTTATGTTCAAAAAGTTTCTGACATAGGGAAGATTGAAGCAGAATTTAAAATAAAACTGTAACAAGAACAAAGATTAGAATAAATTCAAGAACATGACACATTTACAAAACTTCAAGTAGGGAGGGATGTACAAAACTTCAAGTAGGGAGGGATGTCTAGGGATTAACAAGATTAGAGATGGAGAACAATTTCCAAAAACATAAAAACTTTTTTAAAAGGCAGGCTAAAACTATTATTTGGAGACCTAAATTCCATATTAGAAAAGTTTGTATTTTACTCCACTGGCAATAAATAACTCAGGATTTTTATTTATATAATCATTATTTTATTCTTGATATTGCCAATTACTTTTTTATTATATAAGGCATTATTCCTCCTCTGCTCAGTGTTTTAAAATATTATTCCATCACTGCAATTGAGAAGTGAATGTATGCGCTTTGTCGATTCCTTATTTTGTTGCCTTCTCAACAAAACTTATATTCTTAAAATATAAGTTATCACTGTCCCTTTTCATTGATTATATCAGGAAGATCATTCAAAATATCTATATTTTCTTACATTGATGAAAATGAAATAATTAATGAAGGTTTTTTGAGTAAAAAGTCTTAGAATGATAGTTAATACCAATGTAACAACTGATTAAGAAGCTGAGAAACTGAGGATAGAAAAATTGGTTAGCAGGGTACTATTATTATCTGGATTATGAATTTCATATAAGGCAGATAATAAAAATGGGAGAAAAATATTACGTAACCACTGCATACCTGATAAGACTGGATACTAAATTGCTTTGTTGTGAGTGAAGTTTAAAAGGATATGAAGATTTTAGCAATTGCTTTAGCTTACATATTTAGGAAGATAGTAGTACTATTAATTAACAGATGTTAACAGGTTAATCTGTCACTAAATAATATAAACTATCTGGAATGATTTACTTAAAATATAGGGTTTTACTTTCTCAACAAAAGGAGGAGTCAGGATATAGGTGCTTAACATTCTCTCAGTGGCTCACTGCCTCAGAGGCTCAGTGATGTTATAGCCAGTTGCTCTTGGCCCTTTCTTTAGGACTAAAATGGCTGGTACACTTGTAGACCACAGGTAAGTGTTCAAGGTAATAACAAGGGAAGAAGAAATGATGCTTTCTTCATCTGCCCTGATATCAGGAAACAGAAACCTTTCCAGAGACACCTCTCCTTCTTCTCCTATCCCTGCTGTAGGCTCTCTCTTGTGTCTCACTGGCAAAAAGAAAGGCTAGAAAGCCTAACTGCTCCAGTATCTATACTAAAGGTGTGCAAAGAAGAACATGACTGGAAAGAAATGCTGAGTTATGCAGTCAATGGTGTCTGATAGAGGTCTTGACTTCTTCCCAGGAAAAAGGCTTATAGAGTTAAATTAGGCATTTGGTTTCAAACTTGCTGAAGTTAAGAAGACATTAAGATACTTGAGTAAAACACTAGGCATGATAGTCATTAGTGCACATAAATTACTTCCGTAGATGATGCCATATGAACGGATGAACGTTGCAATAAAGAAACAACAAATGCTAGGGGGAATATGTAACAACAGGACTCATTCATTGCTGTTGAGAAGTCAAAGTGGTAGAACAGCTTTAGAAGACAGTTTGGGAGTTTCATACACAAAAAAACATATTTACTAATACATATGATCTAGCAATCATGCTCCTTGGTACTTTACTCAAATGAGTTGAAAAATTTATGTTCACAAAAAAACAAGTATATGGGTATTTACAGGAGTTTTATTTATAATTGCCAAAACAGAAGCAACCAAGATATCCTTCAGGTAGATAAGTGAATAAATAAATAGTGGTATAAACAAACAAATGAAAATTCAGCACTAAAAAAGTGAGGCTGTGTGTAGTGGCTTAGACCTATAATACTAGCACGTTGGAAGGCCAAGATGGGATGACTACTGGAGACCAGGTGTTTCAGAGTAGCCCGAGCAAGGGTCTCTGCCAAATTTAGAAAAATTAGCTTGGTATGGTGGTATATGCCTATGTCCTAGCTACTTTGCAAGCAGAGACAGAAGGATCACTTAAGCCCAGGAGTTCCCTGCACACCAGTGTGGGCAAGAGAGTGAGATCCCGTCTCAGAAGAAAAAAAAAGAAAGAAAGAATCTATTATATAAAATTTCCTCCACCAAAAGATGAGGAAATTTTAACCTCTAACTTCTTTCACTTAATATTACTGGTTTATTTCCTTCTAATTCTAATAGCAATGTTTATCCATTTCTATTCCTCTCTATAAGTAGTAGCTGCCACTTAATTAAATTTAACAGAAACACATAACCAGAAATGCCAGAATAGAGACCATAAATTTTTACTTTAGATTCCACTTTATTACCTATTTATTTATTGTTTGCTTGTTTGTTTATTTGCTATGCTGCCCAGGGTGGTTTCAAGTGATCCTCCTATGTTGGCCTCCCAAAGTGCTGAGATTATAGGCATGAGCCACTGCACCTGGCTTCAGGTCCCGTTTTAAATGAAAATAACCATATCACATCAAGCACACTGATAATGCACACACAATGGAAGCTGCCTTTCAAAGAACAATGTGTTCTATTTTGCAAATATAGATTTTAAAAATTATACTTTATTTTCATAAAATAGTAAATTCCTTGAAGGTAATTAACCATAATCACAATGACCTATAATTTGACTCTTTCATATTTATTGTTCTGTTCTATCCATCTATAAATTCAATAGCAAATAAGAGAAAGTACATTAAACAATACTAACAACGTCATTATGAGCTCCCACCTAAGAATTTCAAGCTAAATACATGGAAAAATTTGACTTCTACCAAACTTTTGACTTATTGAATAGATTAAAAATATCTTCCCCAGGCTCTGCGCCTGTGGCTCAAGCAGCTAAGGCGCCAGCCACATACACCTGAGCTGGCGGGTTCGAATCCAGCCCAGGCCTGCCAAACAGTGACAACTGCAACCAAAAAATGGCTGGACGTTATGGCGGGCACCTGTAGTCCCAGCTACTTGGGAGGTGGAGGCATGAGACTCACTTTAGCCCAGGAATTGGAGGTTGCTGTGAGCTGTGATGCCACAACACTCTATCCAGGGTGACAGCTTGAGGCTCTGTCTCAAAAAAAAAAAAAAATCTTCCCCATAAAATATCACCCATTTTCCTCAGTTTTGGTAGATGATTCTGGTTTAGTAAATTATATTGTCAATGCCATAATATGCATATTACTCTGTAATCTGCAGCAAAAAAATGAATTTGAGACAACAAAGTACAACATAATCTTCTTGTGTCAAATCTTTTCTTAGTACACAATAAAAATAACAATGAACCTTTTTGGTTTCCCACGTATTTTTTTTTTTCTTCAGTCTGTTACTGAGAATGCAAGCACCTTGAGGGTACAGACTACTACCGTGTCAGCCTATACCAGGATCTGGGACAAAGACAAAAAAATAGAATGGGAAGCCACAAGCATCTTAAGAAAAAAATGTATTTGGTAGGATGAAATAATGTTCTTTTCCCATGATTACTCGACCTCTATTACAAGGAGATAAAGTCCTTGTCTGGAAATGCTCACTTCACATGCTTCAAGTTCTAGTTAAATTTATTATCTTTCTTCCTCTTTTGTTGTAACAGTCTAAGTACTCCTTCAATTACCAAACATATTCACATATCCTTCAAGGAGTGTCAGTTCTGTGAGTGACTAATACTACAACTCATTAAAAATAATTATTGTAATAAATATTGATGCAAAACAAAGGCCCATTATTTAATTTTTTTCTTTTAGTATGGTTACTTTTTATGAACTACAAAAAGTAGTAATATAAAAACATAAAGAAAAAAACAAAAACATAAATAGTATAAACATGCACCACATTCAAAATTCAGAAAATATGTTGTTTTCAAGTACACATGCATGAAATAAAATAATACCATAACAGAAGGGTGCTGTATCTGTGTTTAAAGAAGGGGCTGTTGGCAAACACCACAGCTCACTTCTGCTGAAATGTACACAACTGATATATGCAGCACAGAAAGCTGGCACCAAGGGCTTACAACCTTAATTTCCCTGCAAGAAGGAACGGAGATTTACCTTCAGAGCACGTTCTCGATTGTTTTCAGCAGTCAGATGTCTCACGTTGTTTGCTGAAGTCTGGTTCTGCTCTTTCAGATGATGAAGCTCCTGCTCTAGCCGTTTGCACTGCCACAGGGGAAGAATCCCATTAAGTAAAGGAGTCATAGCATTTTTTTTACTGAGCCACATGAATTAATGTAAATAATATCATTGTAGTCTCTGTAAGACAAGGGTTTATTTTTTGCAACAAGAACGGTAAGTTAAAGTAATATTAAATACAAATAAAATATAATTCTTTTTAGTACCCTGGTAATTCAATTACAATTTTCAGTTAGGTTTTTGTTAATCTAAATATTATGATTTAAATCATAAAAATACTTGTTTCTATAAAATTAAACTATATTTAAACTTTAACCAGATGGTTCAGATTATCTGTTGAATAAAAGTGTGCTTCTAAAAGTCATATTGGATTATAAACAAACTACAACATGATATTCTATGATCAGTTTTTGTCAACATTATAAAATAAAAATCATAAAGTATTTATTCAGAGATATTAGAAATATTCTAAAAAACAATTGTATAGGGGAAAAAAGCAACAGCCAGACCACTAGGAGACTTGAAAATAGATAAGAAACTAAGTATTCTGACTAAATCTCACTTTTAGTTAAATAAGTGATAACAAATATGTGAAATGACACTTTTACCTACATGAAATACAAGTGAAGAGTGTGAGACAACAAAAGTAAAATAGGTAATAAAGAACTTATAGGTGTAATAAAAGTATAAAGAGACTAATAGATATATGTTCAAAAGTTATTGAAATATCTTGAAATTTGAATATAACATCACAATATAAATATATAAAACATTTTACGCAATAATTATAGATGCCATAAAATGATATGCTGCAAATAGGGACAATGTGAGATTGTTTAAAGGAAAAAAGTACTCAGCCCGTCTTTCGGGAAAATGTTAAAAATCACTCTTTGTCTATTTTTAAATCAGAATATTTAAGTAACAACCAATAAATACACATATTGATTTAAGATGGGGTCAAAGTTCTTTCTAGATTATTTGACAAAAGATAAGTTGTCATAATGAATCAAAATCATTAGTTATGACACAGTCAAGATGCAGTTGTAATGTAAATTGGCATTTCTTACTATTCTAAGAAATAGAAGGTTGTTTTTTCCTCCTTCGGATCTCTATATTATGCAGTCTGCATCAATATTTCCCAACTTCAAGTAATATACAATCTTTTCATAGAAAAAGTTGTGTCAGACTCCCAATACTGACCTACTTGTAGATTGTATAAAGATGTTTACACACAAATATAAAATTGAGTATAGCTTTCACATGCATACTATCATCACAAAACCAAAACACATTTATAGATTACATAAAATAATAACACAAAGTTAAGACATCTCAAATTAATATTAATTTATCAGACAGTTTTGTTGAAGCTAACTCCTGCAAATATGACAGAGCACTGACTTATCAGGGAAAGATCCTTTTATATTGCCATGCCCATTCCTCCACACGCTGTGCAACAACCTGATTCATCTATCAAATTGCTTGAAAAAATTACAAGAAAACTTTGTGGCATGTATCTTTTAGACTTTATTTGGAGCAGTCATGTGATCTATACATTAAACTCTATCCTTTTTTAGCCTGTAACAAGTAAAATATTTGGTCAAAAGGCAATCAAAACACAAATGTGTTTTGTGCAGATACAAATCATGAAACATGAAAATGAGTGAGACACAGAAGTTAAGTGTTACATTACAATAGAGAGATGCTCTACTAGAATTATTCTTCACATTTTCAATTAATTATAATACAAAATTATTTAGATAAGTGCAGGTATTAAAATGTAATGACTAAGTATGACCTATGCAGGTTCGAATATGAGGCAGATTACTTGGCTACGGGGAAAAAAGAAATTTCATGGAGATGACATCTGAGTTGGGCTTGTTTGAGGTATATAATTTTGAAACTGAATACAGCACAGGAATGATGGCAGAAACCTCAGGGACATATCTGGAGACAGTGAGGAAGCATGGTCAAGAGTCATCTGACCACCTACACTTTTTACTCCAAGTCAACTAGAAATGACCCATGAAGAGAGACTTTTCCTATCTACATGACACAAAACTAAAAGGAGAATTTGCTCATTTTTGCTCAAGAAATGTTGAGCTTATTTTCATATCTTTAGGAGGTTTAAAGTTAACATTGATCTAGGACTCAAACTGTCTTAGCCAAAACAGAGCTTTGAAGTTAGTAAAAATATTTATAAATGTTTTTGTCAAATACATTTATATACATTTAACCAAATTTACAGTTTATCTCAATTTATTTAATCCTATTTCTTTATTTGATGTAATACTTAGAAATCCTAATACACTCCCTAGGATTGCAATTTATGTATGATTTCTTACAGTTTGCTTCTTTCTTCTTTTACAAAACTCTTTAATTTTGAAGTGAACAGATTTAACTTTCTTAGCATTACATTAATGATTGTCACTTTATAATTTCATAATATTTATAAAGTAAAAATCCTATCTTTTAATCTACACCTCAAATTTTCTTGAGAAAATTGTATAATTTTAGGAATAACAGAAATAGATATAATAGAAACTTATACCTATCACTAATATTTACCAAATGTAAACAAATCTCCCATAATTCATCAGATTAAAAAATATATTAGAACTATGTAACACATTTCTTGCTTCTTAAATATTGCCCCTGAAGAACTGCTATTTTTATCCAACCACTATTCATTAATTACTCCATGCTAGGCCAGGAAGATGCCAGGAAGATAACAGCATTTTACAAAGCAGATACAAATCTCTATTTCCATGGAGCTCACATTCTAATAGGGGAAAAGAAACAATAAACTAAATAAACAAATGAAACATAGATAAAAGTAAAAAAAAAAATGTTAAAGAAAAACAAGTTAAAAATATAGGGAGTACCAAAAAAGTAAGGAAATGCTTTTCTAAGAAAACCAGAGTAATCAAGACAATTATTGAAGAGATGGAACCTGATGGCACAGTCCTTTTGTCTATGCTTGAATCAGAACAAAGAAACACTACTATTAAGCTGCATTAAGAGAAAATAGTTTCGAGGTTTGTAGGAAGATGGCAGCGGAGATGGTCCCGTAGCCCATCTCTCCCAGGTCAGCAGGTGAGAGGGTAGGAGCTCTGGATCTTTCCCCATGTGAACTATTGGAGTGGACGGGCAGCTGGTGAGACACAGAGATCGGGAGGATTGGCGTGTTTGAAATATAGTTCTTAACCGTGGAAACTGCTGCTGACCGTTTCCCCCTGCCCGGCAGAGGGGCAGCCAGCCCCTCCCACAGGGAGGACAGCAGGTCCCAACCCACAAGCTCTAATCGGAGAAATTTCCACTGAAGCGTGGAACTCAGAGTTTGATGATCAGAAAGGGGCGCTGCTGGGAAGCACGGAGACCCAGGCAGCCCTGGCGTGAGCCGAGGGGTCCAGACTCTGCCGGACTAACACATTGGAATGTCCAAAATGGCGAGCGCCTTTTCCCCAGATCAATGAGAGAGAGAAAGAATGGGTAACCAGCCAG
>CAUYON010131097.1:0-12136 GCA_963573935.1 Arctocebus calabarensis | reverse complement strand
TTCAAGCCCGGCCTTGGCCGAACTGCAAAACAAAAAAATAGCCGGGCGCTGTGGCGGGCGCCTGTAGTCCCAGTTACTAGGGAGGCTGAGGCAAGAGAATCGCTTAAGCCCAAGAGCTGGAGGTTGCTGTGAGCAGTGTGACGTCACGGCACTCTACCCAGGGCGATAAAGTGAGACTCTGTCTCTACAAAAAAAATAATAATAATAAAAAAAGAATATGTCACTAAATTAAAACGAACCTAGAAGAAAGTCATTGGCCTACCCCAGAGATTCTTTATCTGGCTTTAGGGATAGACATCTGAGCTGTACATACACCTGAATTGTCTATAGGACTATGTGCATTTACACACATGGGCATTTATCTAAAGGGAGAGTCCAGGGTTTTTATCAGTTCCTCAAAGAGGCCTTCCATATTGCCTTTCAGAGAGCCCCAATAAAATCCATTTCTCACTGTGAGGCTTTTCAGTTAAAGGAAATGTACCCCTGAGCCAATTATCAAGTTGCTGCCTCAAGGCTCCAATAAACCTTTCATTGGCTGCTTTGTGATATAATTCTATTATATAAAATCCTGCAAATATTTCTCCTTTTCCAGTTAGTGTGAAATTGAGTTTTGTCAGTAGAGGGCATTGGAGGGACACTTGCCTGTATGTCTGGTGTGCTCCTTTAGGCGGGTTCTTACAATGCACATGGCTTTTGTAGCACCCAGTTCCAGCAGCACTCAATGGCCATCAATTTGTAGCACCTCCCACAGATACTTTCTCTGGGAACCCTCTCAGGTAACTTTGCAGGCAGCTCCTAGGAAGACCTTTACCTGGAACCACTCAGGCAGCTTTCAGTGGGGTACCTCATGAATGGCTCTCCTTCATAGCCTTTGGATAACTTTGCACCCTCAGTGCATTTTTCTGGCATCCAGTGAATCATAGTCATGAGACTTCTTCAGTAAGAGTCTATCTCAGCACTAAGGACAGTGGCTGATCCCTTTATCTGCTATTCCTATATTCTTTTTTGTTTGTTTGTTTGTTTTGCAGTTTGGGGTCAGGGCTGGATTTGAACCTGCCACCTCCAGTATATGGGGCCATTGCCCTACTCCTTTGAGCCACAGGTGCCACCCTATTCCTATATTCTTTAGAATTCTCTTTGCAGGCTTGGTGCTGGTAGCACAGTGGTTACAGCATCAGCCACATACCCCAAGGTTGGTGGGTTCGAACCCAGCATGGGCCAGCTGAACAACAATGACAACTGCAACAAAAAAGTAGCCGGGTTGTGGCAGGCGCTTGTAGTCCCAGCTACTTGGGAGGCTGAGACAAGAGAATCGCTGAAGCCTAAGAGTTTGAGGTTGCCATGAGCTGTGACTCCACAGCACTCCACCGAGGACGACATAGTGAAACTGTGTCTCAAAAAAAAAAGAATTCTTTTTGCATCTTACTGGTCACCCCCTATTACTTAAATTCCCTGTTATAAGTAATAATTCTTATACTAAATCTTCCATGTTAAAAATACTGTGTGGTCTCTATCTCTTGATTGGATCCTGACTGATAATAAAATTAGTATCAGGAGTGATCCCAGGAGATGGACACACAAAGATAAAATTTGAGAATTTAAATAATGATGCCCTTTGACTGAGCTTTTTCCCTGGGGGAAATGAGATGCTAGATATCCATGGCACACAGGGTATTCCAACTGATCAAACTCTCATTCGTGGTTGATTGGAATGAGGTACCAACTGAAGCAAATGGCTGACCCAGTAGTGGATGCATTGCCAAACATGGCAGTGAAGATGAGTATAAGGACAGTGGTAGGGGATAGATTCATCTGAGTGTCCTTTAAGCATTCATAAGAAGGAAAGGACAAGCTCGTGTCTTTCAGTTGAAATTATAGTCAATGACCAGAATGCTTCCATGACAACTATAGAAGAACCTTTTCATATTATTGAAAGTCAAGTACTAAATTTCATTTTAAGGGTTGCTGAACTATAGTAATAGTTGAATTCACAATGACATCACATTTTTTATGTGAAAGTTAAGATTGCAGAAGAATGGGATCCTGAAAATCAGAATGGGAACTTTTCCTTGGACCCAGATAACACCAACAATCTTGAAACTCTAAGTCACTCTAAGTTTTGCCTGTTAGTGAAAATAGCATGCCCTCTGGAGACAAGCCTTCTTTTCCTTGAAAACTCTATGTATCCTCACCTGGGGCAGAGTAACCACTCTCTATTGTCAGTAGACCTGTAATGATGGTTAAATGTCAGTGTGCTCCATAATATGACCTAGGAAGAACTAGCATACACATCAGAAGAATTGCTGCAAGTCTTTGTCATTACATATCAGCAGAAGTCTGGGGACTATGTTTAGGAATGTACTCTAAGGGTGTTAGACTAAGCAGGGTAAAATAGAGTGCCAAATCTCTGCTAGAGATTCCAGATTTTATATGTTAGCTCATGCACCTGAAGGTGGCTCTCAAAATTTATTGACTGAAACTTGGACTCAAAGATAGCCTACACTTTATATAGTTGAGATGCCAGAATTATGTGGAAAAATCAATCCAAGGGCTTAGGGAGACAGGAATGTTAAACTATAGCATGTGTTACTAAGCATGTCCACCCTCTCTACTCTTCCATGAGAAGGCTTTCAAAGCACTCTCTTCACTATAACATTATGAGGCACATTAGTTGGGGGGGGGGGCCTGCATCCTTGTAAAACTCTCTTCTCTAGAGACCTGGTATATCTGTAGGGGTGCCACCACTGAGAAGACATCACCCTAGAAGAATGGGGCTATGTTTTATGGAATAATATATATGCTTTGAATTGGAGACCATTAAATGCAGAGGTACATGGATTCTAAGTTCAACTGCAAGAATATTTAATTTCCACCATTCCCATTAATATTTGAGGTAGTCACTATAATAGAGGACACAAAGAACAAACAGTAAGATATGCTTGCCTACAAGGAAATTGCAGTCTAATAGGAGAAAATAAGGCAGGAACACGCATGACTATAAAAAGCAAAGTAAGGGAGGTTCCCTAGGCCCTTCTGTACCCTCAGCTATGTCTCAACCAGAAGCAGAAGAGCAAAGTAAGGAAAGGATGTGATCTGCTATATCAAAGTGGGTCAGGACCATGTGCAAAATGCAAACAGAAATACAACATGATTCTTACTTTCCTTAGTCTTTTCCAATTTTTTCTTGCATTTCCTCCGGATTATTTCTCATTAAAACTCCATCCATTGCTTTTTCTCAGGCCCATTTGAGACTCTTTCAGTTTAGCCACTAGGGAAGAATACCCAGCTGTGTGCTACAGGAAATGAGATTGGACCCAACACAACTAGACATAAATTCCTACTTCACCCTTAATGCTCCCCCACTGTGACATTCTTGAGCTAAACCTCTTCCTTTTTCATCACACTCTCTCCTATACTCTCAGTCAGCTCTTCCCATGTCACTCCCAGTATCTACAATTGCTTTATGTTGGTGGAGGCTTCCTAATTAATCATGTTAAAATTCTGAGGCCAGATCTAGGATGAGCAGAATAATTGATTACTTTGACTCACAAGGGTGAGGAATGGGGGAATGACAGTTAAGTCAAGTAGTTCAAACACTACATGCCAAAAACCCATTTCACCCATTCATTCTAAGAATTGAGCACTCCAAAGTTACAGATTTTTATACTTCTTATCTTGTCTTTAAAAGATTTCCAAAAACATGCACAACAATTTTTAAATAGTTACATAACAGTCAAGAGAAAGGGCCAAAGTTCTTGAGAAAAAATCTCGGCTGAGTTTACTTTTTTTTTTTCCCCATCTTAGTTTCTTTGTGTATTTCCCCTCATGAGTCCCTAGGGTTTGTAAACTAGGTTCAGTCTTTGAAAAAGCATGTTAGCTTTGACTAAGAAATTTTTAAAACTTCAAGCTTTAGAGAGTAATGGACAGCTTCTTGAGTATAGTCTTTGTAATATTCATTTTCAAAAAGTGCAGGAGTTTATCTCCCTGAAGGGATTTATGTTTCACAACTTTGATATCACCTGGTACAAAAATGTTCAGTTCTGTTGCAAGAATGTGTAACTAATATCACTCCAAAATGAAGACAAAGCAACTTAACATTAGTGGAGTGCCTATTACAAATGTGGAGGCTGCTAGCTGTTGTTATCTGATGATCTCTTTGAATCCTTTCAAGATAAACCCCAAGCCTTCACTTTTGTTGTTGGTGGTGTTGGTTAAGCAGGCACCACAAGGTTTGAACCCACCACCCCTGGTGTGCATGGTTGGTGTTCTAACCATGAGCTATAGTGCCTAGCCTGAGCCACACTTTAAAACTTATCCTGCCATATCCTTAGATGCTGCCTATGCTTCCATGTGAAATCTACATAATAAATACTTTTTTAAGTCTGTCTTCCTCACTAGGTTCTGAGTTCCTTGAGGTTCCTTATGCCTTAACCATTTTTAATTCATTATTGCCAACTTTTTGCATAGTTATAATAATAATTATGGGCCTAATGATAATACGTATTTCACAGAGAGGAAAATGAACTGTAGAAAAGTAATTTAATTAAGGTCACCCAGTTAGTAATAGACAGAGCAGTTGATTCAAGAGCCCTTGAATTTTCTTCATTTCTTCTATCATCATTTCTAGCTATAGTTTTGTAGAATTTCTAGGTAACCATTTCACATCCTTTATCTTGTGTGTGATAATAGACAGCAGAGTGTCTGGGAAAGTCTGGGACATAATTGAGATTTAGCAAAAAGGAGTTAAACAAAAAAGACCACAGAAGCATTACAGGGACAAAGTTCAGAAAGCAATGGGGGACATCACTCTTCTGACATCTGCTAGGAATTTCATGCAGCTAAAAGCAGCATCCCTGATTAACTATAAACTTGCTTGTTATCTACTCAGCAAAACAGAAAAAACAACCACAGGAATTTCAGCATTGTACCAAAGTCTTATCTCTTATACACTTTGATCTCTCATTTAATGATTGGCTATACCACAGCCCATTTTCCTGTTAACTCCTTTTCTGCCCAACTCAGTATTTTGATATATTATTGTTATTGCATATATAACTGGAATTTCCCATAATGATTATGTTTGTAGCTTGTCTCTTGGGTCTAGGAAAGTCATTCATTGATTAACAAAATCATCTTTTATTCACTCTCACCCAAAATTGTAGCTTATAACATAATACTTAGGGAAGGTAAAATTTGACCCCATCCTTCCTATAAACCACCTACATTTGTAAGGATGCCAAGGAGTCTGTGGCAGTAAATAAGTTTAATGAAAGAAAAGAAATCTTATCTTAAATTGATACTTTTTCTCAGATTCCTGTGAAAGACAAGGTTCTTTGATCCCCACCATTTATGTATTAGTTCTCTAGTTTTTTCTAAATTCCTTTAGAAATTTTGGACACATGATCTCATATATTATTATTATAAGCAGAAATCATTTTTAGATCAATGTTTTATCGGATTTTAGTACCAGCTATGATTTTTTGTTTAAAAATTTTTTTTAAATTCATAAAAATTTTACTCTATCCTAGCACTCTGGGAGCCCAAGGCTGGTGGATTGCTTGAGCTCAGGAGTTAGAGACCAGCCTGAGCAAGAGCTAGACCCCATCTCTAAAGAGAGCCAAGTGCTGTGGTGGGCACCTGTAGTCCCTGCTACTTGGGAGCCTGAGGCAAGAGGATCACTTAAACCCAGGAATTTGAGGTTGCTGTAAGCTATGATACCACAGCACTCTACTCAGGATGACTGAGACTCTGTCCCAAGAAAAAAAAAATGTAGTCTAATTTGTATAACCTAAGGCAGCAACTTATTTCTTTGTAATGTCTTCTACTTTTTATTATATGTGTCCTCATATCTATAAAGATATAGCTATGCATGTATATATATGTAAAAAGTTTTATAAAGTTATAATAATAGTAGGCATATGCAATTTTATAAATTCCTTTTTTCACTTAAGTGTTTTTTTAAAAGCTTTTCGTTTCTACTTGATTTTTCATTTCTATACAGTCATTTTAGTGCTAGAGTTTCAAAATATAATATTACATAAATGAACCATAATTATGGTGTATTTAATATTTTCTGAAATATTAGATATGTAGATTCACAGTTTTTCATTGTTAAAAATAATCCTTCTAATGGGCTGAGAGCAGTGGCTTACACCTATCATCCTAGCACTCTGGGAGGTAGATTGTTTGAGCTCAGAAGTTTGAGACCAGCCTGAGCAAGAGCTAGACCCTGTCTCAACTAAAAATAGAAAAATTAGCCAAGCATTGTGGGGGCAATACTCGGAAGACTCAGGTAAGAAGATTACTTGAGACCAAGAGTTTGAGGTTGCTGTGGGCTATGATACCACAATACTCTACCCAAGGGAACAAGGGTGAGACTCTGTCTCAAAAAAATAAATAAATAATAATAATATATATGTATATGTATATATATGTACAGACATATATATATAAACTTTCTATAAACATCTTGGTATGTTGAGCCCTTATCAGTGAAATACATCCCCCCAAAAGATACAAAGTCAAACATTTTGTCACTCTTGATATACATTGGCCAATATATTTGTATATCAATTAAAAATAAATTTGATGAAAGTAAGAATTTGACATTTGTTTTAACTTGCTTTAGAGCAGTTGTTAATATAAAATAGGTGGTCTTCCAAAATTTGGAAGGCCAAGGCAGGATGGTCACTTGAGGTCAGGTGTTTGAGACCAGCCTGAGCAAAAGTGAGATACTATCTCTACAAGAAAGAGACAATTAGCTAGGTGTGGTGGCATGTGCCTGTATGCCCAGCTGCTGGGGAGGCTGAGGCAGGAGGATAACTTGGCAGGCTTCTCCATAATAGGAAAAATGGCCACTAGTGACTGTAAGCCTACATCGTCAAGATTTATGGCTTCCATATAGCAGATCTCAAGAAGGATTCTGATTGTCCTTGCTTAGCAAGCTAATCAGAGAAATCGAACTATTTTTACTATAGGCAATGACTAACTTCCCTTTTAACTGATATGTGTGAGTTGATAAAGGGAAATCAATTCAAGTATATAAGATGTATATATGTATATATACACACATATACATCATATATCTATAGACACACGTATAGTTTGGAGATCATTTCTCATATCAGTAAAACTTTTGTTCTGTAACACTCGGGCATCTTTCCCCTTAAACCCACATCAAAGTTCAGTGTTGCATCAGTTGGACGCTGAGCAGCAGCCAGTCCAAGGAAAAGGACAAGAAACGGGGAAAACACTTTGGGAACTACATCCCATTCCTTTACTAATGAGACCCAAATGTTGTCATTAGGCTTGACTTCCTTGTACTAGACTCTTACTTGGATGAGTCGAACTTCCCTCATAGGTCAGTATAGGCCAGAAATGCCTACTACTGTGCTAAATATCACACACAGTGAGCTGAAATTCAAAACTAAATTATATTTTCAAATATTGCTAGGTGTAAAGTTACAATTTTAGAATTGCCAATATGACTTTCAAGTAAGTTGATCTGGTTCTTCACTATTCGTTGGAATGGATTCCAGTTACTTCACAATCTTTCTCTGACAATTGATGTAGTGCTTGCAAGAGTGTAAAGGAATACCATGTTTCTGTGGGTAATTTCTAGTGCATATCAAACTCATAAAAGAGGACTGGAATCAAGAAGGGATGGGTCGGCGCCTGCAGCTCAGCAGCTAGGGCGCCAGCCACATACACCAGGGCTAGAGGGTTAGAACCCGGCCTGGGCCTGCCAAACAACAACTACAACAACAACAAAAAAATAGCCAGGCATTGTGGCGGGTGCCTGTCGTCCCAGCCACTGAGGCAAGAAAATCGCTTGTTTAAGCACAAGAGTTTGAAGTTGCTATAAGCTGTGACGCCATAGCACTCTACCCAGGGTGTTAGCTTGAGACTCTGTCTCAAAAACAAACAAAGAGAAAAGGATGGGGTGTATTCTGGGGGACCAATAATGTTCTATTTCTTGACCTGGGTGATAAATGCACTGTTGTATATTTGCTAAAGTATGCAAGTCATACCTACTTTCCTCTGTTATGTTATATTTCATAATTTAAAATTATTTTTAAATGTGATGCATTTTAAATAGTTATTCCTACACTTAAAAAGGGTGTAAGCAATGATTTTAGGGCATTGGTAGTGATAGCAAAATTTGAAAAAAAAAAAAAAAAAATCCATGGCTCAGTGCTTGTGGCTCAATGGGCTAAGGCGTCAGCCACGTAAACCTGAGCTGGTGGGTTCGAATCCAGCCCAGGCCCGCCAAACAACAATGACGGCTGCAACTAAAAAATGGCCAGGCGTTGTGGCGGGCGCCTGTAGTCCCAGCTGCTTGGGAGGCGGAGGCAGGAGACTCGCTTGAGCCCAGGAGTTGGAGGTTGCTGTGAGCTGTGATGTCACAGCCCTCTATCCAGGGTGACAGCTTGAGGCTCTGTCTCAAAAAAAAAAAGAAATCCAACAGCGGGAGTTTGATTAAATCATAACATAGCCAGAGAATGGAATATTATACATATTTTTTAAAATTATGTATAGATACATATATACTGAGGCAGAATTTTAATACACAGGGCAAAAGCAAATTGCAAAAACTATATTCAGTAAAATCCCCTTTTACTTAAAATATTATATAATCTGTGTATAAAGAAAAATCTCTGGAATTACATAAATCCAAAGTAGTAAGAGTGAAGTAAAGTGGGAACTTCATCTTTTTTTGTTTATATTTTCTAATTTTTTAAAAATGAACTTGTTTTACTATTTTGATAAGGAAAAAACTTTCTTAAAAAAAATAAGGCCCATTTATTGCTTCACTCAGCAGCAAGTCTTGGCATTATTTCTCAATTTGATGCTTTTTTAAAAACAATAAAATATACATTACAAGAACATCCAGTTCTTCTAATAACCCTTACATTTTGAAATTTTAATGTATTTTATTTGTTAATATTTGGGGGGGGAAGAATCAGAGAGACATTTTCAAGTTTTAATTTCAAATTGCAAGTGTTAATTTCTATACATAATCCTTTCCTAAATCTAAATTTGTACTGAAGAAAGGAACCTACCTTCATGTTTAAAAAAAACTATAATTTTTTAAAAATAGTCAGGATTGAATGATATTTTTCTTTTATTGTATTTTAAAATGTTTATTCATAAACTCTTCCATATTTGAGATGAGGGCCTAATTTGTGAGTCATATTCAAGCCATAAATTTCATAACTACTACTGCATTATTATCTTTCTTTTAGCGGTATTTAGTGTCATATTTTTAGTAGGAAATAAAACACATGTAAAATAGGAAACAGACAAAATGCCCCATGAAATGCACTATTGCTGCGGTTAACCACATTAGCCACTGGGTGTCTCCGCTGTTTCACACCATTCACTATCTCTGATGGAAGTTTCCAATGAAAACAAGGGATGAAAAGCAAAGCTTTATTTACAGAAGAATGCCTAATTAGGAACTGAGGCAGCATTTACATGCCAGACGTTTTATTTAGAAACAGTTCTGTCATACAGGCAATATTTTCTTGTGTTCTTTGATTACTAGGCATTTGATTTGCCAAGGAGAAAAGGGGAAATGTTACCTTTTCCTTACCATTTCATCATTTCTGAATCCAATATTAAAATCAGAAACAAAAATTCTTCATTTGTAACAATCTTGGGCTATTCTCATAGTTAATTTTTCAGAGCCCTGATAGGAATATAGTATGCTCTCCTTTTGGAAAAATAGAAAAATACATTTCTGGAAGCTTTCTACCTCTAAGAAATGTCACTGTCTGAGAAGGGCTAGTCAATAGAAGAAAAAGACAGGAAATCATCCACAGAGATGTAGACCTGGCTTCTGGAAAAGAGTTCTTTAAAGCTAATTCTCCCTGGGATCAGAGATAGCTATACTTTGAGACTGAGCATAATTTAGAAACCTAATCTCAATTTATATTTCTAGAGGTCACTCGATTTGCAATTTGTGATGAATTTTTTTCTCCATCGTGCATTATTTTAGTTAAATTTTTCTAGTCTAAACCTACCACTTTTCTCTGCGTTCTTGGTTTCTTCTGCCAGCTCTCATCCCCATTTTTATCTTTTCTTTGCTGCTCTTTTCATTTCTTAGCTTGAGAAGATAATTTTTGAATGATAGTCATTGTTTTGTTTTTTTAAATCTTACTTTAGCCCTTAATCATTCCATCAGAGGAGTGGCATTCTAGAAATTTAGTGCATGAAATTCTGAGCATGAAATACAACTGAATACTGAATACTTGAAAAGCAGTATTTACTATAATTTAACAAATAAGCTATATAACTGACTTATTTACTTGCTTAGGGAAACTAATGAATGGTTAAGTCATAAGAAAAAATACAAATTCAAACAGCAGCAAAATTACAGGGAGAATACATTTTTGATTCCACAAACTATAAATAGAGTAAACTCAGAATTCTGTGTAGATGACAGAACTGTAAATGAGAAAGTAGAATTTAAATATCAAATTCACCTTATTAGGAAAAGATATAGTCATGAGTTAGGGAATACATTATTTAAAATATTCAAATAGATGAGAGGGAAGAAGTAATATAGGATCATAGATCCCAATTTTGAGATTAATTTATCATGTAATTCACCAAGTTCTCTGTAGAAGAGGAGAGGATTAAGGAATCCATTAGATGATCAAGAAGAGAGAGTAGGGCGGTGCCTGTGGCTCATTGAGTAGGGCACTGGCCCCATAATATACCGAAGGTGGTGGGTTCAAACCCAGCCTGAGCCAAACTGCAAAAACAGAAAAATAGCCGGGCATTGTGGTGGGCGCCTGTAGTCCCAACTACTCAGGAGGCTGAGGCAAGAGAATCTCCTAAGCCCAGGAATTGGAGGTTGCTCTGAGCTGTGTGATGCCACGGCACTCTACCGAGGGCTATAAAGTGAGACTCTCTCCCTACAAAAAAAAAAAAAAAAGAAAGAAAGAAAGAAAAAGAAGAGAGTAAATCTTAGCTGTCATCCCACCAAGAGAAGATAAATCCACCCAAACCCTAACAGTCATGTCATAAAACCTTAGGGTCCATGAGATACCTTTTCTGGCTATCAAATATGGCAATATACTATCTCTCTTGTCAAAAACTAGGATTTTCTGCAGTGTAAGACTCAAATGTCAGGTGCCACATCTACTTTAGAGGCTTCATTATCTCCAAAGTCTTCTGGGATCAGACACATTTTTTTGAAGAAGATTCTGTACAGTGGCTGGACCCCATGGGACACCAACTTGTATTTGGGTTACATAAACCTTGAATGGGACTAAATAAATAATATTCTTCATCTATAGATGGACTCGTAGCAATAAAAAATCAGATCAAAAATTTATTTAAAGGTTTCTAAATATCTATGCATTTTTGCAAATATGTAGTCCTTTCTATTGCAACCTGATTCCACCATTCTTTTTGTCTTTTTGTTATAATCATGAACTGGTTCCATAATGTAGAAAAGTAAAAGACTAATATAATGAACCTCCGGGTACTTATAATCCAACCAAGTCAAATCTTAATATTTTCCGTATTTGTCTGAGCTCCTAGAATATTTTTTAAACCTTTAAAATATTTTGGATACAGATGAAATCCCTTGTAACATCTCTCTTAACCTCACTCTCCATCATTCTTCCCCAGAGGTACCTCGACATAGATTTGGTATTTATCATTCCACCATGGTTTTATAGTTTGACAACATATCCATGTATTCCAAAAAAAAAAAAAAAGACATGAATGCTTTAACCCTTTGTAAAAATAGCATCATACTTTATATAGTCTTCTGTAATTTGCTTTTTTTGTTACTTAATATTGTATTTTTAAGATGTATTTATTTTGCTACATTCACCATCAGTCTTCATTTGGTTTCACTTAGCCCGAAAGTTCACTTTTACCTACTTTTGTTTATTTGTGAACAATGGGCCACACAAATTTTTACATCTAGTGGAAAGAATAAAGGATTATAGACCATTTTTTGAAACATAGTCATGATTTTTTTTTTTTTGGAGACAGAGCCTCAAGCTGTCACCCTGGATAGAGTGCTGTGGCATCACAGCTCACAGCAACCTCCAATTCCTGGGCTCAAGTGAGTCTCTTGCCTCCACCTCCCAAGTAGCTAGGACCACAGGCGCCC